>JASCZI010030425.1:9177-40610 GCA_036250425.1 Stylosanthes scabra | reverse complement strand
GCATGCGTACGCACCTATGGAGAATACACTCTCTGCATATGCACCCACGTTCTAGAACCATCTTAGGATGCTGCTCTTTTGACGGGTGCGTACGCGTTCGTTGAGACATGCGTACGTACCAACACGTCTGCGGCTCCCAATCACCGCCTCCCACGCCTATAAAAAGGGGGGTTAACCCCTCCCTTCCGTCACACTTCTCTCATCTATCTCATCTCTCTTTCTCAAACTTAAATTTGTGCTTTCGCAAGAGATACACTCCATCCTTTGTGTGCAATTTGCTTACTACTCATGGACTATGGCAAGAACAAAGTATGTCAATAATGCACCGCTCCCTGCCCCCAGAACTCGTAGGGCAAGAGCTGCTTCTCAGGCAGACACTCAAAGAGAGGCATCCCCATTTTCTGAAGAAGTATTTGATAGTCGGGAGAACTATGAAAGATCTAATAAGGTGTTTCCGAGGGGCATGGTACAAGAAAGGCGAATCCGATTTGCCCTCCTGTAACGTGATTACATGAGGGAAAGACTTGAGGAGTTAGGTTGGCTGTTCATGTATAATGAGCTGGACCACATCAACATTACTTTGGTCCGTGAATTTTACTCCAATTTCTCATCAGTGAACTAGCAGACCGTCTTTCTGTGGGGAAAACAAATCCCCTTCACTGAAGATTCTCTACATGATTTCCTGGGAATCAATGTACCACCACCGACAAAGGAAGAGGATGCTTATGAACAAGCGCTGGTAAAAAGGCATATGGGTACACTTGATCTGAATCATGTATTGGCAACCATTGCTATGCCAGGCATGAGATGGGATTCCTATAATCCTAAATTTGACATAGTCGACAACGCCATTCTCATTCCAGAGGCTCGGGGTTGGCAGCGGATGATTGTTTGTAACATGTAGCCTATCAAGCACCACACCACGTTCAGCATGAACATGGCATTACTTATCTTCACTCTGATGGCTGGCGGGCGCATTCACCTCACTCGTATAATACGTAACTTCATGTATCATGTAGCTGTGGATCCTAGTGATAAGAGATTGCCTTTCCCACTACTGATCACCAAGCTAGCTGCCACTTTTGATGTTGCCCCATCTCCAGAAGACGAGTACTTGACCATCCCAGGAAAGGACCGTGATTTCCCTTTTGGTGACTGGAGGGGTGAAAAGAAGAAGGCCCGCAAAGGTGACATTGCGCAACCACCACCGCCAATGCCACCCCCAATTGATGAAGCTCAAGTTCCTCCACCAGCTGCAGCTTCATCTTCTACTGCTCCAGCCGCCGACCCCTTCCTAAAGATCACAAGGATGCTGCGTCGTCAGAAGAAGTTGATATTGAACACCAGTACATGATCACCAAGCATTTTCGGACAAGCCGTTCCAAACTCTGTACCTGGTATCTTCTTCCGAGTTTGAGTCTGCTTCCGATGAAGAAGAGGAGTGAGCATATTGCAGGTCCCTAACAATCATAGTTCTACACAGAGGACCGTGCAAACTTCAATGCGTGGGGAAGGGCTAAAAGAAGTAAACAATGGGGGTCTATTCCATCTTTTCTATTTGAAACACTCTACTGCCTTAATATTCTATCTGCTTTAATATTTTAAGTATCTGACAATGATTTGTTTAGACTAATTAGTTTCCTTTTTTTTATTCGTCTGCAAATGAATGTTTTTAAACAAAACTCTTCTCAAACCCTTTTCTCTCTGCTTACTCTACTGTGAATATAACTTTTAATATTAGGATTTCAAAACCGTTGCTTTCTCTCTTAGGGGACCCCACTTAAAAATTTTTATTCTGAAAATTATTCTTTGAATTTATTTTACACTTGCATGAAAATTGTCCAATTATATATTAGAGAAAAGAACACACAAACCAAGAGAGCTTTTGAACCAAACATTGTAGTTCCACATCAAAGAACTACCATTTCCTTCTTCTGTGTTACTTCCTCTTCTATGATTGCAATTTATAACTTGTCTAATTCTTTATGTTCATTAATGTATATATCTGTATATTCATATGATTAAGGCCTTCTTTATGTATAGCTCACAAACCAAATGGCTTAACCCTTTACATTATCCCTTGGAACCAACTTTGAGCCTTGAAACCCTTTCATTCTAATTTAGCACATTACAAGTCTCAAAAGTGAAAAACCATGATCACACCCTACTTGATCTTTGATTAATCTAGGATTTAGTGGTTACTTGCTTTTGAGAAAAGAAAAGAAGGGAATCAAGAAAAAATCATTTTAAGTGGATAAAAAGGGGGATTTTGAAATTTTTCTTAGAGCATTTAGGATACATGTATGCATACAAAGCAAGATTAGGCATTTGCACAAATTGGTAAAATAAAAGAAGGAGTGACACAGACAAAAAAAATACAAAAAGAGAAAGAAAGTGTATATATTCTCTCAAAAGAAAACTCTGTCACTCCAAGTAGCAAAGCTACCAAAATAAAATAAGTGCATTTGTCGTTCAAAAGAAAAGAAGAAAATTACATATCATGGAGAAATTGTGAGTCTAGGGTGCACATGGGAAAAAGAGTGAAGAACAACAGGATAGGTGCATTCTAAATTAATCAAAGCATTCAAGTCTCTAGCTCACGTATCCAAACTAAACTTCCGAACCTTAACGTCGGCCCCATTACAACCCTCAAAAGACCTTTTGATGTTATATAGATATATATCTTGATGTTGATTGGCTAGATGAAGGGCAAGTTATGAAAAACAAGATTAGAAAGGAATCGAGAGCCTTTTCATCCAGAAACACTAAGCGAATAGAGCGAATACACGACCGGTGAGGGTTCTTGATCCTCGATTCTATGACTTGTGACCTTTCATGCAGTGTAAGTCAGTTATCATCTTGTGAGCTTATTTGATTTGTGGGGTTAGCATTTACTGGAATGCTCTTGCCTGTTTTCTTGCATAGTTTTGTCTCCTTCTAATTTTTGTAGTTTTTTTTCTCAGCATGACACTAGTGTAGTCTTTTTCTAGTTCGATTTATTTGGGCATGAGGACATGCCAATGTTTAAGTGTGGGGAGGTTGATAAACCCATTTTTGATGGATTATTTTATGCTCTAAATTAGCAATTTATCAGTCTCCGATCACTTAAATACTTGTGAAACAGGCACGTTCAAGAATAATTGTTCATTAAAACTTAAACTTTAAACACATGCTATTTTAGCAAAATTTCTGCTATGAATTTACCCATTTTCCGTTCCACTCGATGCCTTGATTTGTTTATTCAAGCGTTGCAGGTTAAAAGAGGCTAGAACCGGAAAGAAAGTGGCTAAAATGGGCACAAGAACGAGGAAATCATGAAGAAAAGCTTGGAAGCCAATTCTGTCACTTATGCGTACCCATTGGAAGACTGGTGCGTACCCACCCACTAACCTAGGTACATACGCACCTGAAGCTCAATGCGTACCCACCCACCAAACTTGGGGACCACGCCTACGAAGCGGGTGCGTACGCACTGCAGCTCAAGAGCCTTCACACACCCATTTTCTTTTTAGTCTTTCTTAGGATTTCCCTTTTGTAAGCCACACTGGCCAAACATTTTACTACTTTTTCGATAATTTAATATACCATTACTCTGCCTGTTTCATTTTTGTTTTTTGTTAATATTACTGCCGTTACTCTGCCCGTTTAATTTCTACTATTTTGCTATCATGTCTTACTATTATGCTACCTGTTTTATTTTTGCCATTATGATTATTGTCAGTAATGAGTAGTGACCTTGTGTCTTGGCCATGGGTTGAAGTGTGCGGATGACCTTAGCTACCGGTCCCTAAGGGCACGGATGGGAGGTGCCGGGGTTAGTTCTGATACCATTAACACTACGTCCCTACCAATAACGGGAAGACCTTAACGACCTGGATTTGATGGGTTATTCGAGTTCACCAAATACCTTAGTCTTACGTTATGTAGTATACCTAGGATTTTCGGATTGTGGCTAACTCCACCGCTCGACCATTAGACAGAGTGGCTAATTTCCTTTAAGTGACAATCCATTCAAACTGGGATTAATAGTGATCATAGGGATGCACAATACTTCAATCCATGGCTGAGCACTCTTTAATTATTCTTGCAATCATAATCTGTTTCTCTGCTCTCTGTCTCAAAACTCAACCATTGCAACCCCATACATTTTCTCAACCAAAAGTAAATCTCAGCTTTCAATTCCTAGGGAGAACGACCAAAGTCCTATACTCAGTATTTTTAATTGGTTGCATCCTGTGACACATCTTTCCTAAATTTGAGAAGGTTCCCGTAATCTGGTTCGGAGCTAACTGCGACGAACTACTGCTTTTTGAATTCCAAGGAATTCTGAACCCGTCTCGGGGGCCGCATCTCGGTGCAGACATCGTATTATGCAGTGGCAACAGACTCATAGGCCTAATTCTAAAATTGAGATTGAACTGCTACAATCCCAATTGGAGGCTCTTAGATCAGCCGAAATTCATGGTGAGTCTGAGTTGGTTGATTTGGAGAGGAAGCTCGAGATTGCTCTTCTACAAGAGGAATCCTACTGGCAGAAGAAATCTAGAGTGAAATGGTTACAAGCGGGGGATCATAATACCAGTTTCTTTCACCAAAAGTTTAGAACTCGGAGTCATCGAAATAAAATATGGAAACTTGTAGGTGACGATGGTTCATTGCTACTTGTCAAGCTAGTATTACTGCAATGGCAGAATCTAATTTCAAAACTATTTTCCCTTCCTCTTACCAAGCTGATCCTTCTCCTTTCTTCATTGACTTTGAGCTTAAGGGTTCAGCTTTCATGAATTGTAGGCTCCTAAGACCAGTGGCGATGGAAGAAGTTAAGCGTGCAACTTTATCAATGCATCCTCAAAGTGCACCTGGTGATGATGCTATGACAACTAGATTTTTTCAGCACTACTGGAATATTATTAATGGAGATATGTTTATAGCTGTAAGAAGTTTCATCTCTAGTGGTCGAATGTTGAAAGGATTCAATCATACACAAATATGCCTTATTCTGAAAATCCCTGATGCTAGTTTTATGTCTCAGGTAAGGCCTATTAACCTCTCTTCAGTGGTGTATAAAATTATTTCGAAAGTTTTGGTTCATATGCTTCAAGATTTTATGTCCAAGCTTATTAGTCCTTTACAAAGTGCTTTTATTAGAGGACGTTTGATCTCTGATAATGTTTTTGTGGCGCATGAGTGTATGCATTATCTTAAAAACAATAAGCATGGTGTTGATTTTTAAATGGCTCTAAAGGTTGATATGAGCACAACCTAGGATAAGGTGGAGTGACATTTTTTATGGTTTGTTCTGGAGAAGTTAGGTTTTGATGCTAGATTTGTTGGTTGGATTCAAGAATTAGTGGCTACTGTTTCTTATTCCATTGTTGTAGAAGGACAACTATTTGGTTTTTTCAAACCAAATAGAGGTATCCGTCAAAGAGATCCTCTATCTCTCTATCTTTTCCCTTTTTTGTGCAGAAGGTCTTTTTTTCTTGCTACACAAGGCGGAACAAAACAGTTTAATTCAAGGAGTTCAAGTTCATAGGCGTTGTCCTACAATCAGCCATCTTCTCTTTGCCGATGACTCTATCCTCTTTTGTAAGGCTTCTGTTGAGAGTTATTATAACATTTTATGCCTTCTGGAGAACTACAAAAGTTTTAGTGGTCAAAAGGTAAATTTGGATAAATCGGTAGCTTTCTTTTGCCACAAACTGCAACTCATATCCAAACTCAGCTTGCTACTTGTTTACATATTGGGCTCATTAAAGAAAAGGCTCGGAAAAGAGTTCAAGATTGGAAGATAAATCTTCTCTCATCAGGTGGAAGACATATTTTGTTAAAGGCTGTTGGTGAAGCTATTCCTATCTACACTCTTTCTTGTTTTAATTTAGGCTTCCTGATGGCTTGATCACTAACATCCATTCTCTTCTATCTCAATTCTAGTAAGGGCAGAAGGGTACGAAGATGCACATGGTTTGGATTAGTTGGGATACTATGTCTCGGCCTAAGAATGGAGGTTGTTTAGGCATTAAAGATCTAAGGGCTCAAAATCTTGCTTTGTTGGGGACACAGTGTTGGCGGATAGGCACTCAACCTGATTCTCTCCTTTGTAGAATACTTAAAAGTAAATATTTTAGATATGGAAACATGTTGGTTGCTAAGGTTAGGGTGTTACCTTCATGGGGTTGGATGAGTGTTCTTGAAGGTAGAAAAGTTCTTGAAAATGGGTTGTGTTGGAAAATTGGTGCTGCTTCCATTGTTCAAATCTTTGAAGATCCTTAGTTGCCACAACAATACCCTTTCATAATTCCTCGATCTCCTCCTTGAATCAGGCTCTTTCTTCTGTCTATTGGGTTAAAGATTTGTTCTCTATGACAGTTTAGTGGAATCAGCTTTTAATTGAAAATCCTTTTCCAAATGATATTAGCTCAAATTTTTTTTCTACAATTGATGAAGTTGACAGATTGCAATGGGTATTAAACAAGTCTAAGAAATATGATGTTGCATCAGGATATAGGCTAGCATATTCATTTTATCATACTTCCATTGAACAATATCCTGATTACATGAGGAAAAAAACTACTTGGACAGTTCTGTGGAAGCTTTAAGTCCCCCACAAGGTGAAACTCTTTATGTGAAAAGCTATTCATGACCGACTCCCGGTGCTTCAACAGCTTCATCGTCGGTTCCCGACCACATCTGCGACCGAACCTCGTTGCAATGAAGAAGACAAATATGTGCTTTATTGTGTTGTTAATTGTAGAGAGTCAAAGGAAGCATGAAATCGTAGTTCATTCAAGGATGTTCTACCTGCTCAAACTTCCGGTTACTTTCGCTCTTGGTGGCTATTTTCCTTGAGCTCCTTCCGATCCAACCAAATTAGTGGTTTCGGCCCCTCTCTTCTGGCGATTATTTGTTGGTGTCTTTGGAAAGCCCGCAATTTGAATGTGTTTGAAGCTCAAACCATTCCATTTGCTGCTATTCTTGAATCGGCATTGAAGTTAAACAATGAGATTATTAGAGTCTCAACTTTCCCAAGATTCTCACTTTAGTCTATTACTCCTTTTCTTTACAATTTAATCTATGTTGTTGGTTATTATTCCATTGTAACTATGGGGATCCCCTTTTCTCCTTGTTGTTTGTCCTATAACTTGGACTACAGTAATTCATTTTCTATTAATGAAATATTTACCTACATTTGGGAAAAAAACTTATGTTTCAACATGATTAGATGACAACTTATTTTTTTTTTTTTTTAAAATGTGATTATCATTAAAAGAAAGCCAAGCGACACTTAAAGATACGGAAAACATCAGTTTAGCATCGACAGGAGGAAAATAAATATTCTATATGTTGAACTATGATTTGGGAGGAGGTGCAACCTTCGATTTCTTAGAATCTTAACTGGAAGAAATAGGGATATATCAGATTCCTTTTGTTTCTTGATGAACACATTTGTGCTAAAACATATTAAGATACATCTTATTAATTTCCATATAAAAATGAAAATTTTCAGGATTTAAATCTTTGAATGAAAATATGTCTCATTGTGCTTTCCTTCTGAATTTGACAAGATCCATATCTCCATCTTTATAACAAAATCAGCCATAATGGGATAAAAAAACACTACCAAATAATGGATGAAGCACCACCTTAAAGGGGTTATTTTCATATTTAGATCAGGATCTTAGAGCTGGACTGCACCTAAAAAAGAAAAGAAAAAAAAAAGGAAAGGAAAGGAAAAACAAACTTAGAGACACTAAACGTAAATAGAGAAGGGGAAGAAATGGTGAAAACTGAGTATAGAGGGAAATGAGGGAAACTATGAGTAATGAAGTATTGAGATAGAAAAAAAAGAAATGAAGGGAAAAAAAGGTGAAGGAGATAGAGAAAAGGTCAGAGAAGATAGAAGCAGGGAAGAGAGACAAAGAAGGGGGAGGGGAGAGGAGATGTTGGCCACCGTGCCTAGGAGGCAAAGCGGTGCTGGCGGCCCCCTATGGAGCTGCTACTTTGGACGAGAGAGAAAGTGAGATAAGATTTTTGAGAGAGAAAGAGAGGTACGATTTTTTCATAAAAACTCAATCTTTGACCAAGTCAAAGATTACAACTATGCTACCGATTTATGCCCGACCCATTTTGTTTGCGGGCTAAACAGACTAGCCTGTTTAAGCCAGTCTATATACGGGCTAGGATTTTCCAACCCGACCTATTTATAGTCAGCTCGATAGGCTAAATGGATTAACCCGTTTAATTAATTAATTATTTATTTTAAAAAAATTAAAAAGAAATCAATTTTTAATTCCAAATAAAATATTTTGGACAAAAAATACCATTTTTTAGCAAAAAATCTTTAAAAATTAGACTTTTTACTGGTGAATCGGGTGCTCGAGTTGAATCGAAGTAAATATAGAAGAAAAAAATGTTGATTTTTTTTTAAAAAATAAACGGGCAGTCCATTTAGTTCAAGGGCTATCCCGTTTAACTCGCCATTTTTTCAGGTTAATCGGACTCAATGGGTTTAGCCAGAATTTTAAACGGTTCTGATTTTGAGGCAAAAGAGTGCCCATTTAAACGGGTAAATGGGCTGATCCGACGTATTTGACCCATTTTGACAGCCCTGGCCAAAATTAAGAATAGATATTCTTGATCTCCAAGTGCTATGAATGTGTATCATCTTCAAGTAGAATAGGTATGGGTTTCGCCTTGTCAAATAGTAATATTTTCTTTCGTCTATCTTTCAATTGCGAAATCGATAGTTTCTTTGTCATAGCTCCATATAAAAAATTAATTCAAATGGCTCCTTCAATCATAGCTCCATACAAAAAATTAATTCAACAAATACATTGATAAATTAATATAAACATCATGTTAGATTTTATCATAGCAATAGTAATAACCAAAAAGAAGAAACTTGTCTTTACCAAAATCCCTGTGAAGTAATAATGAACAATAATAATAATAATGATAATATATGAGAACAACTCGAGAATAACCCAGCAATAATAATAATGATGATATATAAGAACAGTGACGCCTTTTTCAGATCTTCTATGTTTGAAAACTAAACAAAATTTCTACTCTATTTTTGTTTTGTTTTTTTTTTTGTAAATCCAGTAGACATAATGATTCGGGATAAAGATGATTCAGATAAAAAACAAAATAAAACAATAATCATGTGCAAGAAAAGAAAAGAAGGATAAAAAGGAAGGTGCTTTGGAGAGATGGGTTGGTTGCTAGTGATGTGCAAGAAAAGAAAAAAGGATAAAAAGGAAGGTGCTTTGGAGAGATTGGTTGGTGGCTGGTGATGTTGGTGACTGTTGTTAAGAAAACGAATAGTGGTGGTGGAGAAGAATAAGAGGGAAAAAAAGAAGAGGGAGAGGAGGAGGTGGTGGCAGCGGTGGTGAGTCTGGTGGCTGATGGTTGAGAAAAAGTGTGGTGGTGCTGGGGAAGAAGAGGAAGAGTGGCAAAGAAGAAGAGTGGCAGAGAAGACAAAAAAAGTAGTGTTAAATGAGGGTATTTTGGATAAAAAATGTTATTAAAGTTTCAGTCCCAGTCTCAGTTTCCCAGTTCCTACTATCTGGAGGTACTGAAAATACTAAAATTTTGGGAACTGAGACTGAAATTTTAGTTCCAATCTCTGACCAACAAACAGAATACTAAGTCTCAGTCCCCCAGTCTCAGTCCCAGTCCCTCAAAACAAACGCACCCTTGGGTACTAAAGTTAATGTGGAAATATCATGACCAAGTGGTGAAATTACAATTTCTCAAAATATTTAAAGTAGTCCATAATACTCTCTTATATATTATAAAGTCACTCTCACACAAGGGAATTACATACACATAAAAAAGCCTTACTATTTTTGTCTTTATTTTTCACCTGCTAGTTTCTTTTACAAACTTATTAGCATGAATGATGACGTTATGAAGGGTAACTATTTATAATAGACATGTGGAGGTTTAAAGATGAAAGATATTTTCACTTTAAACTTTATCTAGTTGAATGTCATAACTCGTACTTATTTGAAAACCTTATCAAAATTTGCTAAGATGTCATCTTGTACAACTTTATCAAGTTGTATGAAAAGTTGATTAACTTAGTCTTATCATCATATATGTTTCCAAAACATATTCGATTACAACACAATCTTTTATTTTATTTTATTTTTTGAAAGAAAACGTAATTATTATTCAAAGAAAGCCAAACAACACTTACATATACATAAAACATTAATTTTGCATCGACAAGAGGGAAATAAATATCCTATATGTTGAAGTATGATTTGGGAGGAGGCGCAACATTCGATTACAGAGAATCTTAACTGGCAGAAAGAGGGATATATTTGGATCCCTTTTGTTTCAACACATTCGCGCTGCAACATATTATGATGCATCTTCTTATTTTCCATATAAAAATGAAAATTTTCCGGATTTAAAGCTTTGAATGAAAATACATCCCATTGTGATCTCCTTCTACTAGATTCGACAAGATCCATATCTCTATCTTCATAAGAAAATCAATCATAATGGGATAAAAGCACTACCAAATGGAAGAAACCCCACTTTAAAGGGGTTATTTTCAGATTCAGATCAGGATCTCAGATCTGGACTACACCTAAAAGAGGAAAAAAAGAAAAAGGAAAGGAAAAACAAACATAGAGACAAAATAGGATAATAGAGAAGGGGTGGAAATGGTGAAAGCTTGGAATGGAGGAAAAGGTGGGACAAAATAAGAGTAACGAAGAAAAAGAAAAAGGAACAAAGGAAGGGGGAAAAGGGGTAAGAGAGGCAAAGAGGCCAGAGAAAAGGAAAACAGCGAAGGGAGACAAAGGAGGGGTAGGGAAAGAAGAGTATGGCAACCGCGCCTAGGAGGCAGAGTGGTTGCGCTAGCCCCTTGTGGAGCTGCTATTTTGGACAAGAGAGATAGTGAGATAGGGGTTTGAGAGAAAAAGAGGGGCATTTTTTTTTATAACAACTCAATCTTTAACCAAGTCAAAGATTACAACTATGCGACCAATTTACGCCCAATCCATTTTTCCTGTGGGCTAAACGAGCTCCCGTTTAAACCCAATTTTTATACGAGTTAGGATTTTCTAGCCAGGCCTATTTATGGTCAACCCAACGGGTTAAATGGGATGACCCATTTACTGAATGGTGCCTACTATGATGAAGAGTTAGAATGGTGAAGAGATGAATGGTGCCTACTAGAAAGATACTTATCTAGGAAAGCGTGCCATTTTATTTTTATTAATTCTTTAAAATAACTTTACACACATATCTTCATTTTATTCACCACAAAACCTCTTCATCATAGAATCCTCCTTACTGAATTATTCATTTTTTTTAAAAAAAAAATTTAAAAATTCAATTTTTAATTCCAAATAAAATATTGGAAAAACAACCATTTCTACCCATAAAAGTTTAGAACGCTGACAAATCTACCCATAAAATATTGAAACGGAATTTATACCCATGAAAGATGCGATATGACCGACAAAAATACCCAAACCCTAAAATATAATTTTAAATTCCCAAATTACCCCTTCTTCCTCAATAACAACACCACCACCTCCTCCATCATCCACACTCCTTTCCCAACATCATCAACACCATCATTTACAAAGGTTAAAACTTTGAACACAAAACTAAAAATAATGCATATAAACAACGGTTCCCCATATCCCTAGATCAGAATATTTTATTTTATTTTATTTTTATATCAATATCTGGTATAAAATAGCTTTTGAATTGGGAAGGATGGTAGAAAAGGAAACGGTATTTCATAGATGGCAATCTAACCACACTAGAGAAGGGGTTCTTAATAATAATAATTAATATTACTTATCAGATTCTAGAGTTTCATTTCTATCTGTGTGTCTTGTGTACCTAAAATTGAGTTCTTAAGTTTCTTTGCAGGAAATGAAAATATGGTGAATCGGTACATGGAGTTTCTAAAAAATCTGGCTGCTCAATTTTTTAGTAGAGATTGTGGTACCATAAGGATGAAATAAATGTGCTTTTGATCAATGATTGAAAGTGGTATGTAATTGCAGCGTAATCATGTGTGTGAATGATGGAGCCTAGAGGTGGTGGTGTTGTTGTTGAGGAAAAAGTGGGTAATTTGAGAATTTAAAATTATATTTTAGGGTTTGGATAGTTTTGTCGGTCATATCGCATCTTTCATGGGTATAAAGTTCGTTTCAATATTTTATGGGTAGATTTGTCGGCGTTTTAAACTTTTATGGGTAGAAATGGTTGTTTTTCCTAAAATATTTTGGGCAAAAAAATACCATTTTTTTAAGAAAAAAACCTTAAAAAATAAATACTTTCATGGTGAATCAGGTTTTCAGGTCGAATCAAAGTAAATATAGAATAAAAAAAAGTTTTGATTTAAAAAAAAATTACCAAATCTACTCACAAATGTTAATGACGCTGACAAATCTACCCATAAAATAAAGAACAAAACTTTATACTTATGAAAGATAGAATTTCACCGACAAAACTAACCAAATTTTTTTTCTTCGAAACACCCAAATTATCCTTCAATCTTAGTTAACCCTAAATTGCAATCATATTACACAACCCTCCCAATCCATCCCCAATCTCATCATCGCTCTTATTAGTATACAGAATGTTGTGCCTCCTTGAATGATTTGTCACCCCAAGAACCGGTGACATGTAATCAACTTTGTCTTGTGTGGTGCAGAGGTTTAAGGCGATGGTAGGGCCACCTTGGATGAAGAGCATGGAATATTCTAATTGGGCCTTCAAGAGGACATTCTCGGGAGGTTGGTGGGGTCAGCGGCGAAGTTGAAGACTTGATATGGGGATTTGGTGGTGGCTTGTGGTGACGCCTGGGTTTGAGTGGTGGCGGTGCATTTGATAGAGATGGATGGGTTTGAAGATGCTGGTGGTGGTGCGAGTGGTGGTTATGGAGAAATGGTTGATGATGTTGGTGAGTTGGTGGGTTGTAGAGGAAGAGAGTATGAGGCTACTAGAAACAGAATATTAAACGGTTTGGTTTGGAGGCAAAAGACCGTCCATTTAGACGGATAAATGGACTGACTCGATGGGATAGACTATTTTGACAGCCATATCCTTATAGATTTTGGCCTTGGTAAAATATTATGAATAGATATTCTTGATCTCCAAGTGCTATGAATATGTATTATCTTCAAGTTGATCAAGTAGAGTCCAATAGAATTCATAGGTATGGGCTTCGCCCTGTCAAATAGGGATATTTTCTTGGTCACAACCTGCTAAAGCTAAAATTTTATTAAATAGCGTTTCCACACGTGGTAGAACCTCTTCAGGGATAGCATCATACTTTGACTTTAATAAAGATTCTATAATATTCTTTTAGATTTTTTCAAACTCAACTTGTTCCACTTATAACACTTATAACCTCTAGCCATTTTTGTTTACTTCAAACCCAAAAAAAAAAAAAAAACAAAGAATTTTGCAGCAGAAAATTAAGAATTCGAATAATGTGTAAATATAATGACCAGGTGGTGAAATTAAGATTTCTCAAAATATAAAAAGTAGTATATAATACTCTTTTATATATTATGAAACCACTCTCACACAAAGGGATTACACGCCTTAATATTTTTGTCTTTATTTTTCATCTACTAATTTTTTTTATAAACTTTGGCATGAATAATGACACTATCAACACTAACTATTTATAATAGACATATAGAGGTTTAAAGATTCAAGATATTTTCACTTTAAACTTTACCTAGTTGTATGTTCCAATTCATACTTATTTGGAAACCTCATCAAAATTTGCTAAGTTGTCATCTTATCCAACTTCATCGAGTTGTATGACAAATTGATAAATACAAACATAATATTATTGTAAAACCCTAATTTTCTACCTTCCTGGTTTCGAAAGAAACGTTTAAATTGTCGATGATTTGATGATTCATTTGTGATTATGATGTGTTAAGGGGATGTGATTACCCTTATTACGTATGATATGTGATGTGATTTGCTTAAAATCTCTGTTTTGATTATTGTCAATTTTTAGCGACGAACCGCTTATTAGCGGCGGTTTAACCGATTTATCGATTTTTGACTAGTACGATTTGTTTGAGCGAGCTTCGATCGCTCTTTAGTAACGCGTGTTTTTGCCGCGAAACCAACAATAATGAGAACTCTTCATAAGAATTAAAAGTGTTTAAAGTCAACAGAAAATATATCAAAGAGAGAAAAGAAAAGAAAAAGGGAAAGCATATAAAGAAGTAAGGCTTTGAGTATCAATGACTGGGATACAAATCAAAAAGAAAACTCAAAAGAGTTTTTCCCAAGTTATATGCTAGTGATGCTTCTATTTCAAGGAGAGAGGCTTGGGAAAGTAAATCCGAGGAGTGCCTTGTCACTTGATAACTTGAACCAATCGGTTTGGGATTATCGATTGAACACCTAATCTAAAAAGCCGCCTTGAAACAGAGCATTAAAAGTCAAATTAACAAGAAAAACCCCTAAAGAAGAAAGGAATCACAAGGAACTGACTTCAAACAAAAGCATACCAGAGGAAGAATCTCATAATAACATCTGAAAAGAAAACTTGAGGAGCTTATACCCTTAAACTTGAGAAAGCAGAGAGAAGAACATATGGGAATCATCAAACCTCAGTAGAGCAAGAAAAATTGAACTTTAAACCTTTTATGATTCTTGCTTTGCTTGAGAACAAGCAAAATATTAAGTTTGGTGTTGTGATGCATTGGCATCTTTGGTTGGTTTTAACTTCAATTTCTCTTGATTATTCTAAATATTCTTGTGATTTGTTACTCTTAACGCATCAATCAAACAAACTTGATGTCTTTTGAGTTATGTTTATGTTTATAGAGAATTTCACAAGGATTTTAGGTATCTAAGGCCACAAAAGAGAGAATTGAAGAAAAAGGACTTGAATGGAGCTAAGAGAAGTGAAGAAAAATAAAGAAATGGAACACAAAAAGGCCCATGTTATACGTGTATATCACACATATAACATGGAGGAATTAATCATGTTCCAGGGATGCTAGCAAAACCCATGTTAAACATGTGATATACACGAATAACATGGATGAATTATCTTCAATTTTCAAAGCTCCAGGAGCAACACTAGAAGCCCATGTTATACGTGTTACTACACGTATAACTTGTAAGCTTTGTACATCAAAACCAAGCCTCGGAACCAAGTCAATAAGCAAATGTTATACGTGGATCTCTCAACGTATAAATTGTAAGCTTCAAGCATCAAAACACAAGCTTTCAAAGCCCATGTTATACGTGTAGTTTCACACGTATAACATGGGAAACTTCTCTTCAAAACAAAAGTTCCAGAATCAAGTTAGAAGGCCCAAGTTATACGCGTGTTTTACACGTATAACTTGGAGGAATTCCTCCTCAAGTTATCAAGCACTTTCGAAGCTCACAAGACCCATGTTATACGTGTGAACATTCACGTATAACATGGGGAAATTCTCACTAAAAATCTAAGCTTCCAGAGACAAAATTAAAGGTCATGTTATACGCTCAAACATTCACGTATAATATGGAGACTCAGCCTTCAAATTCAAGCTTCTAAAATTGAGCTACAAGGCCCAAGTTATACGTGACATCCTACACGTATAACTTGGATGAATTCCAAACAAAACAGCAAGCTAAATTCAAGCCCATGTTATACGTTAATTTCCAATGTATAACATGAAGCCCAAAGTGAGAAATTTTGAAGTCCTTCAGCCCATGATTTTGAGGCCCTAATCCATGGTTTAATAAAGGGAAATTCTAGAAGATCCAAAGGCAAATTGATTGAAGATTGAGTGAAGATAAGATTAGTGATTTGATTTGATAAGATTAGTTTTAGATTAGATTAGATTTGATTTTTTTGTTTTAGGTTTTAGTATAAAAAGTGCCTTAATTTTTAGGGTTAAGGACACTTAGCATCTCGTACATCATATTTTTAGGGTTTTAGAATAGTCATGAATTGCTAAACTACTCCATTGTTAAGGGTGAGGAGCTCTGTTCATTCAGCATGAGGTATTCTTTTGTACATAGTTCAATTTAATTCAATGAGGTATTTTAGTTATCTTCTTCTATGCATGATTTAGTTTTCTGTTCTTCATCTTAATAGTTTAGAATCACTGAGAGGTGTTCTTTGCTTGTCTAGGGTTAAGTTAATTAAATTGAGAACCATCACTTACTTAGTTTTTTGTTTTTGTATTCTAGCTTTTCTTTGAGCAACCCTAAGGAGATCATTCTTGATCTTTTTCAAAAATTAAGTCTTGGAAGGTAAAATATTTTTTCTTCCCTTAGGCATTCGGCGAATCTACCTTCACCATGGATGAGCTTGATTTTGTTTGTTTCTTAAAACTTTTGTTTAGAAATCAACCTTGAAGAGCCTTAGTCAAAACCGTGGTGACCAAGAGAGCTTTTTGGTGTAATCTTTGTCATTTTCAAGTTATCTACAAGAGGTAAGGGGGCTAGGGTTTATTAGAAAGAGTCTTATGAGATTTTGATCATGAATAAGAAATAAATGTGCAAAGTTGGTAATAATAATGACCAAAAAATGGATTTTTGATTAATAAAGTTGAAATCTTGATGCTTGCATGTTATATATGATGAATGTTTTATGATGAAGATTGATGATTTGATAATTATGTATGATGATTTGATGATTAAATATGATGATTTGATTGAAAGTTGAATATTTAGTGCCAAAAGCACTTATGGCCGAATCAGCCTTGATGAACATGTATGAAATAAAGTGTTTGATGATCAATGAAGATGTTAAGATGCTAAATTTTGATGAGGCAAAAGAGGTCAATTAGATTTGGGAGAGATTTTAAGTCTAAGAAAGTTTTATAAAAGTTCTTATGTTACTAAAGTATTTTGGTGCTTAAGGTTTAGTGAAAAACAAAAGTTTTACCACACAAGGGCATTTTGGTCATTTTATAAATTTTATGAAAGCTTCAGTTTTAACAAGTTGTATATGAAAAAAACTAAGGGTATGTTAAAGTAGAATTTGAGAAAAATAAGTTTTTAAAGTGATGAAAGTGGTTTTATTATCTTATAAACCAAAGGGCAAAATAGTCCTTTAACATTAATATTTTCGAAAATTGTTTTCATGGTTATAATAAGAATGTATTAAGAGTCTAAATCTGTTTTGGTTGGTGAAAATAATAAAGGATGAAATTATTTTTGCTAAATTCTTAAAAAGGGGTGTTTTTGAAATAAACATCTATATGAAAAAGGACAAAACGGTCATTTATAAAATGACCTTTTCAAAATTGCGCTTACTGTGGCCAAATATGTGTATTATGGTTAAAATGCAACTGGATTGGGTTTAAAATGTTTTAAAACAAATTAGATATGCATATTTTCGTATAAGAGGATAATTTCGAAATTCTAAGGTTAAGAAAAAGGGTAAAATGGTAATTTAAAAAATGTCTTTTTCAAAACTGTTTTTACTGGAGGTAAATACACATGTTATGGTTAAAATAAAACTAATTTGAGTTAAAAATTCTTAAAGATGAAAAAGTTATGCGTTTTTTATAAAAGAGGACAAGTAGGGGTTTAAAGTCACCTTATGGAAGGTAAAAGTGTAATTCCAAAATATATATTTTAAATTCTGTTTTTATAAATTATATTAATTACATATTAGAAATATAATAAGGCTGAAATGGGTCTCTTACCTTTTAAAAGAATTATTTTATATATAACTAAAGTTCTTTATAAATAAGTAAAGTATGAAAAAGGACTCATATAAATAAATTCCATGATTATTAAATTATATAATCACTAAGGTATTTTATGTAAAACTGTTTTTCTTGATTTCCTAAGAGCTTCACGTGGTTTTTGGACTTTTTGTATGAATATGAGAATTAAAAGAGAAAGACTCCTAAATCTAAGTTGACCTACGTAAGATAGTCAAATCGATTCGGTCCAGTTAGCTAGTACGGGACGGTGTAACTGGATCGGGTTCATTTCGGTTTAAGATCGGACTTGTACTCTTGTAATGGATTGGTTTTGTTAAACTGAGCTACAGCTATTTCGGTCTCAGTTCTAATTGGATCGGTTGGTTGACTTAGACTGAGTGGTCCGCTTATACGTTGACCTTTAGTTATATTTCTCTTTCCGGCCAGAACGGTTCTTTGAATCGGATGCTATATTGGTGTTTGGGTAAGGATGTGAAGTGGTATACGAACGAAGGGGTAGCTCCCCTATACGCGATCATCCGTGACTTACGAGCGATCCGACTTCTTCTATGATAGCTCCGGAGACGGACGTTAAGGTGACGAGATCCTCACTAACTCTTTAAGATCCGCAAAGGGAGTGTGAAAAGTACCCAAAAGAGCGGTACGAGTTAAGATCCTCACTAACTCACGCTAAGGTGACGGGATCCTCACTAACTCATAAGGAACCATGCTTGGGATTTATTCTGAGTAGTCGTCGGGTGCGGGAAGACAACAGACGCGTGAGCTCACGTCCTGCGCTAGGAAATTTAGGCATGCAACATTTATTATTTGTGCATTTTGCTTGTGTTTGATTAGATTTATTAGGTTGTGTGATTGTTTGCTTTTCTTTTCTTTCCTTGTGTGTTTTATTTTATTTTACTTTCTTTTGTTCTAAATACTAAGTGTCGAGATATGAACTGCTTCCCTACTTGACGTAAGCCCTAGGATAGAGTAGTTGATCACTAGGTGTCAAATGAGAACATTAGGTTCTCACCCCCATTTTCTTTCTTTTACCCTACGCGTAGATGGAAGCTGAGTTGGGACTTATCAGGGTATGCAGCGGGAGGACTACGAGGACGAAGACCTTGGCCTTCGACGGCAAGATTCACCTTCAAGATATGATGCAATCAACCTTAGTAGTTCTTTACCGAGGCATCATATGAAGAGACGGTTGTGGGTTCACTTAGAGATTCGAAAGTCTCCCGATAATGGATTAGTTCCCCCTTCAACAACTGAGACCCACACCTGGAGTGCACTTTGAGAAAGCTCATCCAACTGTCAGGAGTTAGGGATGAAACTTGGATGAAGAAGATGAAAAGGAGGAGAAGAACGAAGCGAGTTAGTAAGGTGGCAAGGGTACGTTCTAGAGGAAATTGAGAGGGGAGGAGAAAGTTGGAGAGCACTTCAAGAGGAGAGTTGGAAGAGAAGTTTTAAGATCCGGTATTTGGACACCACCTCCATCGGGTCTAAGTCTTTAGAGTGCCTCGCAGTTGTTAGTACACAAGAGGCTTAGGTTGTTATCTTCTTTCTTTTGTTTAGTCCCGCATCCTAGTTTAGGAGACCTCTGTCTGTCAGGCCAGGATTTTATTTTCAAGTTCTTAGGTATTGATGGAACCTTTGGGTTGTAATAATGATAATAATTAATATATTTTTGGATTTAACGGTTTTATATCCATGTCCTCGCTTCGTTTATTAGTAAACGAATCATGTATAGTTATAAGCTACGCATGTTTGACGTGGACGCATATCGACAGGCTTATATGTAATTAACTAGTTAAAGAAGTAGTAGATTAGGATTAGATTTAATGTGGCATCCTGGTCGTAGGCAGTGTCGCGACACGCCAAAAATGGGGATATTACAATTATCATCATATACAACTTGTTTCCATAGCATGATTAGATAACAATTAATTCTTTAACTAAGTAAAAAAAATTGCAACTAAGCTACCTTATTCAATTTTGACCTTGGTAAAAAATTACCCCTAGTTATTCTTAAACTCCGCATGCTATGTATGTGTGTGCATTATCTTCAAATTGATCATGTTGTAACATCATACTTTGACTCTAATCAAAGTTTTATAATATTTTTTTTTCAAACTCAACTTGCTCCACTTCTACCAGTTGTAACCTCCAGAATTTTTTGTTGATTTTAAACGAAAAAGAAAACTGAATTATTTAGAGGAAGATTAAGAACATGATTCTTTGATACCATTGTTGGGTTCCATAGTTAATGGGGCAGAGTAACAAAATGTAAAATATAGAGACGAGAAATGGGCTACACCGAAAACAAATTTCATGAATCTGTATATGCAAGTAAAATAATTCAAAAACATAAATTTGATTATCTGACCAAAAAATTCAAAGGAATTTAAGTATAAATTGATATTATAGCATGTGATAATGAACAAAAACATTAAAGAAAAAAATTAAACCAAATTGATAAAACATCTATGTATATATCTCTATTAAGAGAGAGAAGAAGAAGAAACATGAGTCTATGAAGAAAAATGAGATGTTTTGAGTTGAATAGGTTTGTGATTTTTGTCTTCTAATATTGAAATAATAGAATTTTATAATTTTGTAATAAATATTAAAAGAGCGGTTATATTTTTAATGTATTATTGTTATTATAAAAATAATAATAAATATATAACTATGAATATGAATAAAATAATTATTGTTTGAAAAATATATTGTTACAATCATAAGAATTTAATTACATAAAAATATACATTGTGAATGTATAAATATTTAACTATTCAAGATAGTTATTTGTATAATCTCTTTATTACTTTCTATTTTAAAATTTAAAGCTTTATGTATCTATATTATTATCTATTTTTTATATAATAATTATACACAACCAAACATTTTAACCAACCAAGTCTAACCAAGCAACCCACCTCCACGCGCCTCTAATTAATAGCCAGGATTGTTTTTTTGAAATTCGCAATCAATTAGGATCATAACAGAAACGAAATCAACGTCTTCCTTCTTTATCAGCTCAACGTTTTCAGATCTACTTTCTTCTTCTCTTTTGTCTCGTCACTGCCGTAATTCGTCCCATCATTAGTGAGCTTTTTCGTATTCGTTCTTCGTCATTGCTTAGTTGAGAATGGAAGAAGAAGACCAAAACCACGTAAATAGGAGGAGGAAGGGGTGTAGCAGCAGTAGCAGGAAGATGGAGTACATTTGAGTGGTAACTTCCAATAATTCAAAATTCATTTCTACTTTCATTCAAAATCTGTTTCTGTTTTCAAAAAATTCAATTCACTTTTATGAAAATCCATTTCTACTTTCATTCAAAATCCGTTTCTAGTTTCATTCAAAATCCGTTTCTGTTTTCATGAAAATCCAATTCAGTTTTTATATATTAGAATCTGTTTCTACTTTCATTCAAAATCTGTTTCTATTTTCATTCAAAATCCGTTTCTACTTTCATTCAAAATCCGTTTCTGTTTGAGCTAAACAAGACCACGCCTAGGCGTGGGTTCATCACTAAAATCACGCCTAGGCGTAAAAGAAAATCCGTTTCTACTATTCAAAATCCGTTTCTACTTTCATTCAAAATCCGTTTCTGTTTTATGAAAATCCAATTCAGTTTTTAATTCCAAATCCGTTTCTGTTTTCATTCAAAATTCGTTTCTGTTTCTATTCAAAATCCATTTCTGTTTTCTTGAATATCCAATTCAGTTTTTTTATACCAAATTCATTTATGTTTTTGTTCTAAATCTGTTTCTGCTTGTCTTCAAAATCCGTTTCTATTTTTTAAAAATAACCAATTCAGTTTTTCATCAACAATAACATCAACAATAACAAGAACACCACCAACAATAACAGCAACAACACCAGCATCACCAGCAACAACACCAACATCAACAACAATAAAGAAGAAGAGGAGGAGGAGGAGGAAGAAGATGATGGTGACGGTGACGGCCACGGCTGCAACGACGACAGTGACGGCTGTAGTAACGACGACGGTGGTGCTGCAATAACAGAGGAGGAGGAGGAGAAGAAGAAGAAGAAGAAGAAGAAGAAGAAGAAGCGTGTTTCGAATTTTGGGGGAGAGTATAGCGCGTGTAATGGGTGAGAGTGGAAAAAAATTACTTAGTTGGACTTGGTTAGGGTAAATGCTTGAATGTGTAACATTACTGTTTTTTATAAATACAAATACATGATGCTAAAAAAATCCTTCAAAAGAATCAAATTACACCATGTAAAAAAAAAGAGAAAGTTAAAAACTCAATAAAAGATGAAGACTCTTGTTAGAGGATGTTGAATTTTAATAAAATATAATATTTAGAATTTTCCAAATAATGTATAGAACCCACCTCTTTCTCTAATTTTATCTTTGCAATACTTTCAACAAAACGGAAGATTACGTTATACCATAATTAGCTAAATATACACATTAATAAAAGAATTAGTAGGGAGAAATTTAAAAAACTAATCTAGTAGCAAGATAATACATTAGCTATATCTCCGAGATCACGGGAAAATGGTAAGACTGTAAGTGTTATAAAAGGTGTGGGATAGAAAAGAGAAAATCAAAGTATAATATGTTGCGAGTAGTTTTTTGAAATACAATTTTTATTTGATAGCTATAATATATAAATAAAATGGATATTATATAACGTCTTGGACTTTTATAATAAAAGATAAATGCTACCATAAAAAAGTAATGAATATTAATAATATAGTAATTGAAATAATATATGTATTGTCTTGGACATTTATGATAAAGGATAAATGCTATCATAAAAAAGAATAATGAATATTAATAATATAGCAACCAAAATAACATATATAACGTCTTGGACTTTATGATAAAGAATAAATACTAATATAAAGAAGAGTACCACATATAGCAATATAGTACCGAGATAATATAAAGTAATATAAAAAAGAATCAAATATCACGTCATAAGAAATGAGACAAATGTTAGTGTAATAGTGTGAGATGTGAAGAGGATTAAGAATGTGACATTTGTGAATTTTGATTACATGGTATACCAAATTAGTAATAGGAGATTTCAAATATAAAGATGAATGATGGGCTACATTATTCTCTAAATTTATATATTACAAATTGATCCTTCTACCAATTAAATGACATGTGTTATAAAATGATTGGTTAATAGATTATACGTCATCCAATTATTTTGTGACACGTGGTATTTAAAGATGATGTGTCATCATCTGATTGGTAGAACGATCAATTTAATTGAGCATTATATCTTTCAAGAACTAATATGACTAATAAAATCTTTTGGGTGACCAATTTGAATAACATAAATATCTTTTGGGGATCAATTTGAACATTATCCCTATATAAAAATATTAGAGTAAATATTCTGATCAATGACTTACATTAAATTTAAACACTTTAATTTGGCCTTAAATAAAATTTTATTATTTTAGAAGTTCTAAAACATTTATTTTATCAAACAAATTGATCTCTCCAGACTCCAGCAATTTAATTAAGAATTTTAATACATATATTGAATTAAAAAAATTATTAAAATATTGTATTATACAACAATACAATTATATTATAAAAAATATCTTTTATAAAATAAATTAGTCACTATTACAAAAAAAAAAAAAAAAACAAAACAAAACTAATCCATTTCCAGATTCTAAAATAATAACAATTTATTAAATTGACAAAATACTCTATCTATGTGCATTCTTAAACCAGTGCAATACTTTGATGCCTTACTTTGATTTGAACTGACACTCACCTCCCCTTGGTTCACTGTGAGTGGGACGATTTTATAAAAAAAAAACAATTTATTAAAAATCAAAATACTCTATCTATGTGCATTCTTAAATTCTGATAATCTCTTTTGGTAATTATAGATGTAATTTTATTTTAATTATGTGGTTTTTACATGTTAACACAAAGCTCTTTCAATCTTTTGGATTAGTGCACAAGAAACTGACAAGATAGGAATCAAGAACATCATAATTGCATGTGTGATGTATTTACGTTGGACTTTTTGTCCAAATTTATTATAGTTATCGAGAAATAATTAATATAATTAGTTGGACAATCCTAAATTCCATTTTTTAAATTCATAGAAATGAAAATCTATGAATCAACATTAACTAAGACTTAGTCACCAAAAAAACATTAACTAAGACTTTTCAATCTATTTCTGTTTTATTTAAAAGACAAAAACCCTCTTCTAAAACATTAAGAAGGCAGAGTCTAGTTTTATTGCAACACCTGCTTCTTGTTACTTTGCTATTTTCTTGTTCAACTTGTTATCTCTATAGTATCTGTTTTGTAACAATTATCTACTCTGCTTTGCGCTTTGATGGCCAAGTTTAAATTAAAATAGAGAAATAGATTTCACAAGATTACAGGTATGTGCCGTTGAGGTTCAAGTGTGAGTGGGCACTAAAGTTAGTCCCATTAACTTAACGCCTTAAGGTTTTGAGTTGAATGTGGTGTCTTCTCATTTTGTGTTCTTTCACTTGGTTCATCCCCAAAAAGTCTCCCCGATGGTTTTGCCCCCACGGTGGCCCAACATGTGCTTGGTTAAATAACATAATATATATATAAGAACTAGCAAGAGACTTGCATAAACATAGAAGGTAAAATACAGAAACAACGAAATTACAACCTGAAATCAAATATAAAAAGACACAACATGCAGCACAAGATACAAAAGTGCTGCACATTTACATTACAACCAAAAGCTTAAACAGAATTCCCATGAAGAAGTTGTGAGGACCAAGTTGTTCTTGCACGGCTCCTCTTTTTGATACTTTTACCTCCAAAGATGATGACAAGCCATTGAGGCTTTCCAATCCAGAAAACACACCATCCCAAGCCAATTCCATGCACAGTTCCACATGCATATCCTATTGCCACTGGTTTCCAACCAAATCCAAACTTGTCTTCACCCTCAGAAGATGGATATTCTTGTTGAGGGACATTATTGTTGCATTGAATTGACAATGGAAATCCACATAGCCCCATGTTTCCCTCATAGGAATCGTTTGAAAATGTGTCAAACTGTTTTCCTCAAGGCACTGATCCCTCAAGACGGTTATTGGAAAGATTCAAGACTTCAAGAGAGTTCAAATTAACCAATTCAGCAGGAATTATCCCAGTAAGCATATTTGAGGAGAGGTCCAATGATTCCAGGCTTGTCAAATTTCCCAGAGAGTTGGGAATATGACCATTGAGGTTATTATGTGAAAGGTTGAGGCTTATGAGTTCACTAAGCTCCCCAATATCATCTGGAATCTCTCCTTCAAATCTGTTACTTGATAAATCAATACTCACAAGAACATTTGGAATTCTCTCAAAATTTGATCTAAGCCCTTTCATTGTTTTAGTCACAGAATCATCATATGATAGGTAAACGTTGCTTGGTATATAGCTATAACCACCTTGGATGTAATAGAACCTGCTTTGCACTAGAGCTCCAACAACAATCTTCATGGCTTGGAAACTTTTAATGTAGGCTTCTGGTAATTGGCCACTAAAGTTATTGGATGAGATATCAAAAATAATTACATTTGGAAACATATCTTTCGTTTTCAAGCTGAGAATCGGACCATACAACTTATTGGATCGTAAAACTAATATTTCTAAACCCTGTAAACTTTGAAGCCAATGTGGAAATGCATCCTCTATTTGATTGTCACCAAGATTCAAGTCCATCAAATATGTGCAGTCGGACAAAGATTTAGGCAAATGACCTCCCAATTGGTTCCCATTGAGATTCAATGTAACAAGATCCCTTGGAAAGATACTTGGTAAATTGCCATGAAGTTTGTTCATTTGTAAATCCAAAACAACAAGTTTTGATAGATTTGCAAGGCAATGTGGAATGGTGCCTCTGAACTTATTGTGTGACAAGTTGACAATCTCGAGAGAAGTTTTGCAAATGAAGGAAATATTGTCATCAGTGAGAAAGTTGAAACTAAGATCAAGGTATTGAAGTTGATACCAAGGGAATTGGCCTATCGATGACAAATGGTTATGTGGGAGTTTCAAATACTCTAATGAATGCATATCATGTATCCATTTGGGCACTTTTCCTTCGAGTTTATTTTCTGATAATTCAAGAGCTTCCAATTTTGGAAATTCCCACCAGATTTTGGAAAAATTAGTTAAATCGATTCGAAGCAATTGCAATGATACTAACTTGGTGAACTTGTGAGTGACATTGGAAGCTTCAAGGTTTTGTGGAAAATGGAGGGAACCACTCCAATTTCCTGAAGACAAACATAAGCCAGTGAGCTTTACAAGGTTAAACATTGATTCTGGAATATCTCCTTGTAACTTATTCCCGCACAAATGTAGAACTTGCAAGGAATTGGAATTGTCTCATTTAGCAGGTTATCATTTAAAAGCAACTCAGTCAAACTTGAAAAACCTGTTGTTTTGTCAGGTAAAGGCCCCTCAAACTTATTATCCGAACAATCCAATAAGGAGATTTGAGTTAAGTTAGCTAATGAAGGTAGCAATAACTTCCCTCCTAGACGGTTAACCCTAAGATTGAGTGTTTGTAATTTGGTCAGTTGGCCAAGTACTTTTGGGAATTCACCACTAAATTTATTGTATGAAAGGTCCAAGTTAGTGAGATGTTGAAGATTTGAGAGCAACCGATGGAATTTAACCATTGAGTTCACTTGAAAACAAGTACAAAGAAGTTAGATGTGTGAGATTAGAAAATGAAGAAGGGATTTGTGATACTGGGAATTGACACTGTGAAAGATCCAAGACACTAAGAAGAGATGTGCTACAATTCAACTTTGGAACATAGACTTGAATGTTTTCATTTCCATATAGATTGAGCTCGTAAAGATTGGGTAAACATAGAATGTGACTTGTCAGGTGTCCCCTTATTCCAGTATTGCCAAGACTAAGAGTAGTAACAATAGAGGAAGACATGTTGGCAATCAAAGACAATGGACTTGCTATTGGACTAATGCAAGACATGTCATTATCTTCCAATACAATCTCGCGTAAAGCTGTTGCATTTTGCAACAGGCTCTTCAAAATGGTTTCTTTCCACCTCAAACCATCATTCCAAGAGAGATCAAGTGATTGTAACTCGGAAAGGTGTGAGATTTGGGATGGAATATCACCTTCAAACCACATTTAGATAAATTCAAGTGTGTGAGACTCACAAGGCCACCAAACTGAGATGGAAAAAATTGATCATTGCCATGAAAATAATTTTAAGCAAAGCTAAGTGTTTGGAGATGAGTAAGGTGGAATAGAGTGCTGTTAGGGTCGATATTACCTACAAGTCCACTGCAACTGAGATCGAGACCAGTCACGTGACCAGACAAAGAGTGGCACGTGACACCCATCCATGAGCAACAATCAGTCCCATTGTGCCATGTCCTCATCTTTGGATAACCATGGGGGCAGATTTCACCATAAGTAACATCCTCATTATAAATGGTAATGTCAGTAATGAGTTGAGTCTTGAAGTGAAGCAAGGCAGAGCTTTCCTCTTGAGGACATAATTGTGAAGACAAGCATGCAAAGTGGAATAACACAAACATATGCACACACAACACCACTCTAAGAAGCACCAACATCATTATTGCTTTATGTGTCACTGCCACTCAGATCAGAAATCAAGATCCATGTATTTATACCCAAATTGGAATTACAACCACCTACCCCAACCCATATGCGGTTAGTAAATGAGTACTTGGGATTGATGGAGTAGAATCTGCAATGGAATGAACAGGGGATATTATAGCGCAACTTTCAAGGCGTGTGTTACACACACTCTTCTTTAGACTTAATTCGCCCCCACCAAGGTATTCAAAATGGGTTACTGGCAAATTTAAGAACACTTGACTTGTTTTTGCACTCACTCAGTCAAGCCTTATACCAATGATATTTTACAGGATAATATTCTCTATCCTTTCCTTTGCGCATAAAGAAAGAAATAAAAGATGGAAGAGACAGAAATGTGAAATGTGAGGATGAGTTGTTGTGTATTCTGTTATGCCAATTTGAAACTCTATTTATAGGCAATGGTGTACGTACTATTTCATGCATGAATAAACACGTCCATTTGAGAAGTCATGACTCTTCAATGGATCACATCCCTTTAATGGGATACAACTTTTTGTATGTACCTTTTCATAATTTTTATGAACTGATATAACCTTTTGTACGCACCTTTTCATATTTTGAAAATATTTCTCACAATCTCCCACTATTTTCAAAATTTCTTTCTATTCCTATCACCCCGGAAATTTTATGCTTTCAACAAAAGGTATCTCACGATTTGAACCTTTGCCTAGTAATCAGTGGTATTTACTCATCCGAATTAAAGTGGTAGATAAGCTTTGAACCATTTAACTCATATGAACAAGCGTGCACTAATCACACATAAAATCTCGGGATCATTGGATGTTATTTTTATATGACACATTTAGTATAATACTTGGCCTTGTGTCTCATATCCTTTTCATGAGTATTTCAGAGTAAGCCCTTAACTCTAAGAACCGGCCACAATTCATACTCATATAGGTAGACTCTATCAGAAGTGTCCCATAATTAAACACTCCAACATATAAATATTTATTATAGGTCTATTAAGAGCAAAGCTCAACCTATTCCCTTATAACATTATGGTTCCAAGTACTTTTCTTCTTAGGGTGGATAAAATTTAGGGTAATGCTATCTGAACAAGTGGTTTTGGCTAACCAAGTGCAACCAAGTGATTTATTTCTATGCTAAATAGAATATTATTTCGGTGTCAAATAGTATAAAAAAGTGCACTTAAATAAAATTCTATTTGACACCGAAATAGTCTTCTATTTAGCATAGAAATAAATCACTTGGTTGCACTTGATTGGTCAAAACCACTTGTTCATATAGAATTACTGTAAAATTTATTATATGTACTTGCAGTTACTCTGATAAGAAACTTTACCTCATTGAACTCAAGACTTGATGTTATGCAAGTGTGAGTTGGGTTTCCACCATTGGTAACTAGTTAACATTTATGGGCTTTAATCCCATCCCTTTTGATGTTTGAAACACCAAATCCCTTGTCAGTCCTTTCGTCAAAGGATCTGCAAGATTTTGCTCTGATCTTATATAATTTATAGAGATAATTCCATTGGCAATAAGACTTTTAACATAACTATGTCTTACTCCAATATGCCTAGACTTTCCATTATAAACTTGACTATAAGCTTTTGATAATGTTGCTTGGCTATCACAATGTATAGAAATTGGTGCCATTGGCTTTTGCCAAATAGAATTTTCATGTAGTAAATTTCTAAGTCATTCTGCTTCTTTGCTTGCTGCTGACAAAGCAGCGAATTCTGCAGCTATGGTGGAGTCTGTTATACAAGTTTGTTTCTTTGATGCCCAAGAAACAGCACCCCCACCAAGAGTGAATATCCAACCACTTGTTGATGCATGATCTTCTGTATATGTTACCCAACTGGCATCTGTGTATCCTTCTAGTACAGAAGGCTCACCACTATACAACAGAGTATAGTTTATTGTTCCTTTTAAATATTTTAATATTCTACGTACAGCATGCCAGCGATCTTTACTTTGATTGCTTGTATACCGACTTAAGCGACCTACAACATATGCTATATTTGGTCTAGTACAAATCATAGCATACATTAAAGATCCAATTATTTTTGCATACTTGACTTGTGAAACTGAAGAACCTGTGTAGCGATCTTTACTTTGATTGCTTGTATACTGACTTAAGCGACCTACAGCATATGCTATATCTGGTCTAGTACAAGTCATAGTATACATTAAAGATCCAATTATTTTTGCATACTCGATTTGTGAAACTGAAGAACCTGTGGGTACTAATTTAATACTTGGATCAAATGGTGTACCTACTGAGTACCCTTCAAATTCACCAAACCTTTTCAATATTTTTTCTATATAATGAGATTGTGATAATCCCAAATTATTGTCATCTCTAACAATTTTAATACCTAGAATTACATCAGCAACTTCCATATCTTTCATATCAAAATTATTAGACAAAAATGTTTTAGTTTTCTCTACTTCTTCTAAATCAGTACCAAAACTAAGCATATCATCAACATATAAACAAATCATAACACCTCTACCATTATTAAATTTACTATACACACATTTATCAGATTCATTAATTTGATATCCATTAGCAAGAACAATTTGATCAAACTTTTTATGTCATTGCTTAGGAGCCTATTTTAGTCCATATAAAGACTTTATTAACTTGCACACTTTATTTTCTTGACCAGGAACTATGAACACTTCAGGTTGCTTCATATACACCTCTTCTTCTAATTCGCCATTCAAGAATGTTGTTTTAACATCGATTTGATGAATTACAAAATTAAAAATGGAAGCAAGTGCTATAAGCACTCTAATTGTAGCGATTCTTGCTACTGGTGCATATGTATCAAAATAATCAATTCCTTCCTTTTGTGCAAATCCTTTAGCAACTAACCGTGCTTTGAACTTATCAACAGTTCCATCTATTTTCATTTTCTTTATGAAAATCAATTTAGAACCAATGGCCTTTGACCCAGGAGGAAGATTTACTAATTCCCATGTATTATTCCCCATTATTGAGTCCATTTCATCTTGTATTGCCTCCTTCCAAAAAGCGGAATCTCGAGACCTTGTTGCTTCTTCATAGGTCTGAGGATCACCTTCCATATGAAGGCATATAGGTGCAGTGCTATCTATTGACTCCCTCGTACCTTCCACAAGGAACATAAAGAAATCTGGCCCATAATTCTTTGCTTTCCTAATTCTCTTACTTTTTCTAAGTTCAGAATTTTCTAATGTATTTTCATGAGGTTTATTTTCTACATCATCTTCTATTTCTAAATGAATTTTATTTTTGGATTTTATAATAGAATTAAATCTATCTTCTAGAAAAATAGCATCTCTTGATTCAATTAATGTATTAACAGAATATGACTCATTAGATTCAATGACTACAAATCTATAAGCTTTACTATTTTCAGCATATCCTAAGAAAATACACTCTATGCCTCTTTCACCTAATTTCTTTCTCTTAGGTTCAGGTTAGATTAGGTTTTTTATTTTTCCAACGTTCATAAGGAGTTATTTTATTCTTTTTATTAGGAATTCTATTTAATATATAACATCCTGTTAAAATAGCCTCTGTTAAAATAGCCTCACCCCAATAATCTTTTGCTAGACCAGAATAAAATAGCATAGCATTAACGATTTCTTCTAGCACCCTATTTTTCTTTTTAGCAATACCATTTTGTTGTGGGGAATAAGGTGCAGTAGTTTCATAAATAATACCAGTGTACTCAAAATAACTGGGATTATAATTTTCACCCCCTCGATCAGATCTTAGACGTTTAATAAAAGTTTCATGCTGCAATTCAACTTTAGTTTTGAAAATTTTAAATTTGTCTAAAACTTCATCTTTAGAATGCATTAAATATATATAACAATATCTACTAAAATCAACAATAAAATTCACAAAATATTTCTTTCTACCTATAATAGGCCAACCATACAAATCACATACATCAGAATGTACTAATTCTAACATTTTAGAACTTTTTTCTACTCTTTTAAAAGGAAGTCTTGTTATTTTAGTTAGCATACAAGTAGTGCATTTATTTGTATTATTAACTGATTTTGGAATAAGATCACATTTCATCATATCATTTAATTTATGAAAATTAACATGTCCTAAACGATTATGC
>JASCZI010030424.1:45869-57570 GCA_036250425.1 Stylosanthes scabra | reverse complement strand
AGGTGAGCAGAATCCAAATCCGTGTGTGTTAAGTACCGTGTTTGTTTCTTGCCCCCAACTTCCCCCGCCTTATTAAATATGGACAATGTAATTTCGAAAGAGGATGTTCCACCACCATCATTTCTACTAAGCCTTGTACAAATTGATTGGACACGCGACTCAAAATAGTATGAACAAAAATACGTCGTCTCTTTTGATAGGTACGCCTCACACACGGAACCCTCCACTCGTGATCGATTCTTTACCGTTCTCTTATATACCCCAATTTGACGCTCAAACGGGTACATCCATCGATATTGAATCGGACCACAAACTAGTGCCTCGTATGCCAAGTGGATTGGAAGATGCTCCATGACATTGAAGAAGCCGGGTGGAAAGATTTTTTCAAGTTTACACAAGATCAGAGGGATGTTTTGTTCTATAACCAATAGATTTGCAATCGAAAGGGTAGGTGAACACAAGTCACGGAAGAATTGACTCAACTCGGTTAAAGGCTTCCAAACATGGTCAGGAAGTTCCCTAAGGGCAACTGGGATTAAACATTCCAAAAAAACATGACAATCATGGCTTTTCATGCCTTGGAGTCTCCCTTGATTTACGTTTGCACATTGACTAAGATTTGAAGCATAAGCATCAGGGAGCTTCAATTCTTGTAACCACCGGCACACTTGTTGTCTTTGCTCCATGTTTAACACATAACACCCTTTTGGCTTCGCAAATCTGCCATTCCCAAGTGCAACCAGATTCAACTCCGGCCTCCTACACAATTCTTCTAAGTCCAACCTCGCCTTTTGGTTGTCCTTTGTTCTATCACTGTCCATCACCGTATGGATAACATTATCGAAAATATTTTTTTCGATATGCATCACATCAAGACAATGATGCACAAAAAGATCTTTCCAATAAGGCAAGTCCCAGAATATGCTCCGCTTAGTCCAGTTGTGTTCAGTTCCATATCCTGGGATTTGAACCGAGCGGCCCACATCAATTATCCGCTCATAGTCCCTTATTCTAAACCAGATATCTTCCCTAGATAATCTATACGGCGGCTCACCATGTTCCTCTACATTCTTCCTGAATGTGGTTCTGTTTCGTCTATACTGATGATTTTCAGGAAAGAACCTTCTATGACTATCAAACCAACACTTCTTCCCACCATACTTCAACTGAAAAGCTTTCGAATCCTCCATACAAATCGGGTAAGCCAACTTTCCCTGTGTCATCCAACCAGACAACATTCCGTAAGCGGGGAAATCGTTAATGGTCCACATTAGAGTAGCTTTAAGCATGAAGTTAGTTTTGGTTGATACATCATACGTCAACACCCCATCAGACCATAACTGATTCAGCACATCTATTAAGGGTTGAAGGAATACATCAATCTTGGCTTTTGGATTTTCTGGGCCAAGAATGACACAAGTTAGAAACAAGTATGGATCTTTCATGCACATTTCAGGTGGAAGGTTATACGGTGTCACAATAACAGGCCAACAAGAATAAGGAACACTAAAGTTGGTATTAGGGGCAAACCCATCAGAACAAAGGCCTAGTCTTATATTTCGAGGTTCAGATGCGAAGCAAGGGTGTTTAAGGTCAAATTCAAGCCACTGCTTACCATGAGAAGGGTGGGTCATGATGTCATCTGTTCTATGATTATCGTAATGCCATCTCATGTGAGGGGCAGAACTCATTGAGGTATAAAGCCTTTGGAGCCTAGGGATCAATGGTAGGTAATGCATCCTTTTGAAAGGGACATTTTTTGTTCGTTTGTTGGGGTTAAATCTAGGTGATTGGCAGAATTTACACTCATTTAAACCCACATCTCGGCATAGTAAATCATGCACCCGTTGACATAGCAATCTATCTTTACAATTTTCAACCCCAGTTGTGATGTCAATTTCTTTGCCTCGTAGTAGTTACTCGGTATTCCACTTGCATCAATAGCAACCTCCCTTACCAAACTAGCTACTTGTTCAAACGTGTGTTGTGAGTAATTATTTTCGGCCTTAATCGCAAACATTCTAGTGGCAATGGAAAGTTGTGAGAAAACAGAACCCTCCCATAAAGGCCTACGCACGGATTCTAACATATTATAAAACCTTTGGGCGTCAGCATTAGGAACCTCCTCGACATTCACTTCAACATGGTCCATGTAAGAATTATCCTGTTGAAAAGCATCTACCACCATAGACTCATATCTAGCTAAGTTTTCTTCACAAGTTACATCATCTTGACCCCCATCATCTTCATGGCAATACCCACCAAATGCGCTTCCGTTACCTACTTCTAAACTCTGTTCGCCATGTCGGTCCCAAACCCAATAATTAGGCATAAACCTCTTCTTTAACAAATCACACCTAACCTCATCAAGGACTTTAAATTTCGTGCATTTATACTTTTCACACGGGCACCTAACCTTCCCAAAGCTAGTGCATTCCTCCAACGTCGCACACGTGTTTAAGAATTCCCCTAGACCAGCTACAAATGATGGTTTAAGCCCCCCCCTATTTGGATAAACCCCATCATACATCCAATCTCTATTATTGTACCCCATTTTCTGCAAAAGTTAAGTTTAATGTTAAAGGTTATGTAACTTGTCCGCTTTAAATTTTTTTAAAAAATTTCGGCAGAGTTTCCCCTATAAATAGAGGTCCCCACCTGCTGAAATTAACATTACCAGATTTTTTCATTAATTTAGCGCAAAGAATCACAATTAAATAGAGTTATATCACAGAAACACAAGTTATGTTTGTTAATCCTAGCCATTCTAAACACCTTATTCCCCACATAAAACACGGTGCAAACATAAACAATCTTCACAGCAAACAAACCGGTGAGATCTCTACGCCCCCGTACAACATTATTTCACCTCTCCCAAACTACAAATCTATCCTAGAGGTTCAAGTCTCTAACCTAAACATGCTCATTCCTTGTTCAATAATTTAATTGTGACCACTTTAATTTATTTATCAATTTAAATTAAATTTATAATTCAATTACAAATAAAATAGAAACTTTATTTTTAAATTAACCAACCTTGGTGCAGTGGAAAAAAGATGGGCAACACCCAACAGCAAAACTACGAACGATCCCCACCTCAGCACAGCACCAGCACGTCAAAATACACCAAGAACCTGCAATGCATCATAACACAAAGTGGATTACACTATAAATTGGCCAAAATAAGAGGCTTCCAACAAGAACAAAAATACAACACCAACAAAAAATTCTAAACCGATTAAAAGATTCAGAAACTTACCAGGAGTACAATGGCGGTGACGGCGTCGAAAATGGAGCTCTGGTGACGGAGAAAACCGCCGGCGAAGACTGCCCTACACGGTGGAGAGAGAGAAAGAGGTTTGAGAGAGAGAAACAGTTCTGCAACTATGGAGGGGAGGGATCGCGTTTTTAATTAAACGTGACCCTTTCCGACGGCCTGGTCGTCGATAACAAGTAAAATCGACGGCCACGAAACACTGCGTTTCATTAAAGTATTAATATTGATAGCTTACCGACGGCTAAGCCGTCGATAATATTACCTTGGCGGGAAAACGTTAATTTCGAACACCACTTCTCCGCTATCGACGCCTAGGTCGTCGGTAATATTAATTAGTTAAAGCAATATTACTGACGGCTTGACCGTCGGTAATGTGAAAGACATTTGGAAAAAATTATTTCTTGTTGACCAATGGCTTTGCCGTCGATAAAATAATATTATTACCGATGGCTTAACCGTCGGTAATGTGAAAGACATTTTGAAAAAATTATTTCTTGTTGACCAACGGCTTTACCGTCAATAAAATAATATTATGACCGACAGCTTAGCCGTCGTCTCCGGAGCCTCGTTGTGGCACCCAATGGCGCGAAGATATATCGACGGCTCTACCGACGGCCAGGCCGTTGGTCCGTACCTCGCTTGATGATCCCCTTCGAAATTATAATTTTACCGACGCCACTGCCGTCGGTATGGCGTCACTCCATAAGAGCCGTCGATAGTAGCCGTCGGTAAACAAAGGGAATGTAGTAGTGCATGTTCACTGGATGGTATTTTTAATTTATTTCATTTGATTTACATAGTACACAGCATCTTCAAAATATAGTACCATCCATCTTGAATCAAAGATATACACTAAATTGATATATAGAAAATAAAGAAGTAAATCCATTTTTGAACTAGGATAAGTGCATGTTACATAAATAAATAGAAGAAAAGAGTGAGATTTGTGGGGTTTAGGGAAACTGATCACCATGCTCAAGTGCTATTTAGGCTCCTAAGTTGGGCTTTCCAAAGTAAGCTAGCAAGCTTTGTCGTTCTAGTTAAACTAATACTCATAGAATTGGAATTTAGTATGACATTAAACTATCATCTGAGGTTCGAGCTAATTATACTTTAAATATCATCAAAGTTCCAAAGTGCAAAGTTGATTAATTGAGTTAGCCAAAAGAAATAATAGGGTAAGTGTAAACCCCCGTACTGTTAGCTGAGCCAACCGAACCGGCTTTCCGCCAATGGTGATGCACCGGAACAAAATAAGTGTGAGGAAACACGTACGTAAACTAGAATTGGTGTGCGAACACGAATACCTTCGCTAAAAGTTTGGCCCGAATCGGACCAAACCGCGAACCGACCGAACCGCATTAGTAACTATATAAGGACCAAGGTGGCCAAACCACCTCATTTCTCTCATTTCAGCTGAAATGAATTGAGAGAATTGGTTCAGAGAATAATCAATTCTCCACTATTCACCGGCGACTTCCGATCATGATAACTTTTGATTCAGAGCTCCGATTGATGCACCATTTACGGCTACTCGAAGCTTGTTCCATCCCCTTCGATTCTACACCACACATGAGGTATGGGTATCACGAATTCCCTCTCATTTCTAGCTCCTAAGTTTCTGCTCGAAAATGAGCTTGATCACCTTGCATGTTTTCGAAATTCATGTTTCAGGTGATGATCTAGCATGCATAGAGCATGGTAATCGAAGCCATTGTGCTTGCAACTCCGGTAAGACGTTCCAACCCTAGCTTTGCTCTTCTTTGAGCCCTAAGAATTGATAGGTTTTGGGTCTTTTGTGTGTTTTTGTTGTGTGTATGTGTTGTAGGTGTTGAATTGTGTATGAATGAGAGTCGGTGTGGCTAACTAGAGCTACGGGTATGATGTGATGTGCTTGGATGCTCGATGGTGCGAAGGAAATCGCATGTGAGCATTGAGCTTGGCGTCCAGGTACGGATTTAGATTCATAACTGCAATGGGTAATCTGGTATGAGCACCTAGGCTAGTGGAACCTAGGATGCCATGATAGGAATGTAAAAATGGAAAGATAAGGATAAAACTGGATAAATGTGTATGATAAGTGTATGCTTGATGAATGATGATGAATATGATGAGTGATGATGATGATTGATGATCATGGTAGGAGGCTGATGGCCCTATGAATTGTTAAACGGAAAGAGAGCGGCTATACATGAGGCGGTGTTTTGGAAATGAGAGCCCAAGGGGCATTGAATTGTGGAGAGAGTCCTAGGAAGGTTTTAGAAGAGGTTTTGAGAAAGGAAAACATGTTTTTGGGCGAACTTCGGTGAGCCGTAACTTTGGTTTTAAACGTTGAAAATGATTTCCAGGTGAAGGTTTTCAAAGTATGTTTTAAGATTTAGAAAATGCTTTGAAATGGTTGAAATTGGCCTAGGGAGCAAAGAGTTTGAGGGTTTTGAACTTAGCAATTCTGCAGAAATGCAGTAGAGCTCCAGAGAATCGATTCTCTCTGCAACAGAGTCGATTCTCTGAGCCATTTTTTCTAAGAAAAGTGGATTTCGAGAGCAAAGAATCGATTCCCATGACCTGAGAATCGATTTGGAAAATCACAGAGGCCAATTGACCATCATATGAATCGATTCTAGCCCTCCGGAGTCGACTCAGATGATGGTTCATTCTTGAAAACGTTTTCTAAGTGTTTCGAATCGATTCGGAGGATTGTAGAATCGATTCATAAGTGGACAGAAACGTTTTGGTTTTTGAAAGAGTTGCAGGGAATCGACTCGGCTGATTTCGAAAATGGTTTAGAAAGGGACCCGTGAGTCGATTCGAGGATTCCAGAATCGATTCACTAGTGTCCAGGATTTGAATTTAACGTTCGAAAACTACCTTAGAGTCGATTCTTCCTCTTCGGAATCGATTCTGATGGTATGTCTTGGTTTTCAAAGTGATTTGGAAAAGGTTAAGGATCTCTCACACATTGTTTTATGAAAGAGGATGATACGACTCATGTATAGAGCTTTGATCCCCTCGTTAGGAGGAAGAACGTCACCGTGTTCACATAACGTGAGCCAAAGTGACAAGTGGGGGCCTGCGGGCTGACGACCCGGCTTACAGCAATAGCAGGCTACCGGCATAGTGCGTGCCATGGGGGGTCACTAGGGGCAACGTCCTGGCGTACTATATGAGAAAGGAGGAAACCCCCATATATATATTCAGAAAAGAACGTAAACGTTTGGGGCAATGAGCGAGTTGTCCTCGGAGAAGTGCGTACGGTAGTGATCCGAGATATATACTGGATTGGTCGGGTTGGCTAATAGAACCAACCGGGTGAGCTCATCTTAGCCGTAGGATTAGGCATTCATCATTTGCATTTGTGTGACATTGCTTGGGTGTGCTTGTTTGTAGATATCATTGCTATGTGTTACTTGTATGCTTGTGCTTGTATGTTTGCTTGTGTATGCGTGTGTATGTTTGATCTGGTGTGAATTGGAAAGAGGTAGTAAGCTAGGCAAAGACGATGAAAATGATAAAAAGGAAATATAGATATTTCCGGGTAAAGGGGCTAACCAAATGAAAGAGTAGGAAGTGCTTGCCTTAGGATAAGGAAACGGGCTAAGGGTTTGAGAGTTGTATGACGCGAATGCGAGGAAAGGTAAAACCAGAGTGTCGAGTAGGATTGCCCCGTGTGGTCCTACTAGCTTACTTATTGGGGTTTTGGCGCTTTATCCGTACTGAGAATCCATGGGTTGGGGATTTTCACTCCGTATATTTCAGGCTTTTCAGGTGCAGGTTCGAGCTTGGAAAGTTGGCGAAGCATTCTTCCGGTGTGTTTGGTCTAGCTTCTCTGAAGATTGAGTCATTGGTTGTGTTGTCGGAGAATTAGTGAAGCTTGTCTAGAGTATGTGATAGGATTTAGAATGTTGTGTAATGAACCTGGGCTTCGCCGGTTCAATGTTGTATAGGATCGAACCATTCGGATATATGTATATAATTATATATTTTGGTGTAAAACAAGTCATGTATATTGGTCATTTGCTCTATTTTAATACAGAACTGTGTTTTACGTTCAAAACGTATCATTTTTTCTAAACGGCTTCTGAAAACCCTAGTATTTAGTAGTAGTTGTGTGTCTATAATGCCTCAGAATTGGTTAATCTGGTTCGCGACGTGGTTAGCTGATTCCAGGGTGTTATATTTGGTATCAGAACAGTTCTTTCCTTGTGAGCCTGAGGCAGGAAACTACTATGCTTCAATGCATGGTCTGAACCAAACAATCATGCAAAGGATGTCGCCAATGGCAACAACCTGAGTCGGTAAGCATGATGGTCTGTTGGTAGTCTGTCTAAGTTCCTTCTATTTGGTAACCTTATAGTCGTGCCTTGCCATAGAGTCTGATCAACTCCAATGTCAAAGCCGATTCTTTTCTAAGCGTAAGGACTCAAGCGGATCACAACGGATTGGATGAAGTGGTGGTCTTAGCATAGGGTTAAGTTGCTAGAGCTTGAAGCGGTGTCGTTCCCCACTAGGTAGTCGGAGTTTATTTCAAAAAGTGGAGTATTGTCTTTATTTGATTCAAATCCTCGTGCTTAATCATAGTTATATGTCTAAGTTAATCCTGAAAGTCGTAAACAAGCGCACATAGGGTGAGCTTTGAGCTTAAAGGGTTTGTGTTCAACCCGCAATTATTCAGAACCTAAACATTCGCGTAGTAGAATTAGCGAAAATTCGGAAGTAAACCATAAGCGCACTAGATAGATAGCTAGAATTTCTAAGTGTTAGGAAAATGTACCACTACATCCAATATCCCAAAACAATAGGAGTAAGTAAATCCGAAGCTAAATGTAACACTACAAGTGTCCATACAAACCATAGGAAAGCTAAACACGTAAACACCTAGGAACTAATCCTGCATCGGAGTATCATCCGGCTGCTCCTGAAAATCCATGTACATCTTCTCGCCGTGAAAACTGTGGAACTTGTCCCGTAGGTTGCGAAGATCAATGTCCTGGCTGATCATGTGAGTGTCGAGTTGGTCAATGCGATCTGATAATCTCGCAAAACCTTCGGTCATCATCGACCGCATATCCTCGAAACCCTTCCGAACGAACTCAGCTATGTCCGGCTGAAACTGTGGTGGCACTCCCGTCTCAGTAGGAATCTGAGAAAGAGCATCGGTCTCAACTCGAGGCTATGCATCCGCCATAGCAGCAACCCCCGCATCCTCAGCAACGTTGACGTGATCAACCAAGTTTCTCCGCATCTGGTGGATATTCTTGGAAGAGATAGCGTGGGATATCTCTGGCTCCACGTCCTCTTCACGCGTTAGGTCCAATGGTGCGATCTCGAAGATCCTCTTCCATAGGTGCGCATGTCCTAGGAACGAGGTAGCCTACAAAACCAATGGAAAACACATACATTAAACCACACGTGAGTGAAACTAGTTAAGATTAGCAAACGATTAGGAAAATATAACAGGAAACTGACAACTAGAACAATTAAGATAGAAAACTGAAACTGAGAATGTTAAGTAATTACCTTGCCCTGCGAATACCTAAGCATCCTGTGCGCCATTAGATATGGCCAGTGGATTTGCTTCTCCTGAACCATAGCCCACAGTATGAGGAGATCTTCCTCGGAAGCTGAACCGTGGTTGCTTTTCCTCGGTAGTAGCACGTACAATAGGAGTCTGTGATCTGTGGACATCCTACTGATCGCGTACTTTCCAAGCGCGGCATGCTCCAACCGGAGTCCTCTGATCGCGTCCAGTTTGTTGAATTCGTTCCATGTGCCATGAGGGTTGTTACCACCCTTGAAGGTGACGCCTTCATCCTTCAGACCCCAGATATTCGCTAATGTGGTGAGTGGAAACTCATAACTGCGACCTCCGAGTCTGAAGCCAAGAACGAACCTTCTGTTCCCCTCATCATTCAGACCATCCTAAATGTATAAGGTGGTGTAAGCGGCTGCGACAAAACGCGGGTAGTACCTGCAATCCAGAAAATCCCAACCAAGCAGCAACATAAGGATGGGGAAAACTACATCAGACAGATAGATAGAATAGATAAACCTTGACAACCAATTAGGAACGAAACTAAGATGCATAACCACAACTCAACCAATTAGATTCAACACTTACAAACCAAACAACGCAACACGAGAGTGAACCAAGAGTATTCGATTAGCAATAAATAGGAACCAAATTGAAATAGAAGGCTGGGAGCCTTAGCACACAAGAAATCCCAATCTAACCATACAAAACAATCAAACGCCACAATCCTAGTATTTAGAAGTCTCTAAGTCAATGTCACAACACATAATCCTAGAACTAGCCATTCAAACAATGAACCTACACTAGGAAAATTTAAGTAAACTGCAAAGTGTAGAGGTTGCTTACCTCTCACGCATGTAGAGGAATGGTCGCAAGCCTTGGATGTCAATGAGTCTCCAAAACTCCGGGTACTTCTCATCCGGAAGCACCCCATCCCCGATGAACTTAGGTGGAAGAATCTCCATCTTTGAGAGGCGTTCGTCATACGCGAGTCTCTCATTGTCATCCTCAAACCAACGCTCTTCCGGCAATTGGGAAAGGCGAGGTGGCAGTGGTAGTGCATTAGGATCCACCCTAGTTCGCCTACCAGTTTGCTTAACACGCGGCATTGAGTGTGGCTAAGTGAGAATGAGAAAACTAGAACAAGAGAGAAAATAAAAGAGATGAGTAAGAGTGAGATCTGAGAGAAGAGAGATTGAAGAAGTGATAGGAGATGCAAGGAAGAGAAGGGAAGAGGTAATGAGCAAGAATGGTGGTAGGAGAGTGGTGGAGGAATGAAGAAAAGAGAGTTTTTGAGGTTGAGGATAGTAGAGGTTGAGAGAGACTTGAGAGAAAATGAGAAAGAAAGTGGAAGGAGATGAGAAAAATGAAGGGAGAAGGGTGAGATTCGAGTTTATAACTCGATTCTGACGCCTTCGAATCGATTCTGTGCGTCTCGGAATCGATTCGTGTGCCCTAAAACAACATAGAATTCGCCAAAAGAATCGACTTGCTGCGTGAGTGAATCAGTTCGTAATATCGCAGAAGCGAATCCCTCAAAATCGAAACCACCCTGAATAAATTCTATGCCGTAAAGGAATCTATTCGTGCCCAACCAAAACTAGGATTCGAAGTCTCTAAGTGTCAGGAATCGACTCAATGTGTGTTCGAATAGATTCAAATCACTCCAGAGAGCAACCCATTGCCATATGCATCGATTCTAACCTTGACAGAATCGATTCTACCTCAACGAAAGCTAGGATTCGAAAACACTAAGTGTTTAGAATCGACTCGAAGCTTGTTCGAATCGATTCACACTAGGACAAAAACAAATGAAACACCCAACCACTATCCTGAATCGATTCTTACCTTGTGGAATCGATTCCCCCATAATTCAAACTTATTTTTGGTGGTAAACAACCACCAAAATCGATTCTAAAGAAACGGAATCGATTTATCTTGGCTCAATGGCACTGCTAAGTTGCCTAATATACCTAGAACTGATATGTGGCGAGTGAGAGATGAAAGGAGAGTTCGGAAAACGTTAGAATAAGCTAAGAAACCTTAAAACCCCACGAAACCGAATCGAAAATGCGTCCGTTTCTCAAATAGAGATGTGAACAAAACAACGAAGCCTACGATCACCAACGAACATCCGTAAAATCCCAAACGAACCGATGATGAGTGAGACAACGAATGTTCTCATTTTGTCATCAAGCGAATAGCTAACATACGAAAACGCATAGGGCGCGGTAGAAACCGTTCGACGGGATATTTTCGCGTTCGATGGATCGCGGAATACCCAAAGGCAATTGCTATGAAAACTTAGGAAACATGTAGGAGGTGTACGAATGAATCCTAGCGACATTGACTTGTCAATCTTGTTCCGAAACTAATACGTGAGAGAGTGTTCTTGGAAGTGAACCGAGTGACGTAGAAGTTGGAATTTCGAGGATGAAATTCTAAATAAGGTGGGTAGAATGTAAACCCCCGTACCGTTAGCTGAGCCGACCGAACAGGCTTTCCGCCAACGGTGATGCACCGGAACAAAATAAGTGTGAGGAAACACGTACGTAAACTAGAATTGGTGCGCGAACACGAACACCTTCGCTAAAAGTTTGGCCCGAACCGGACCAAACTGCGAACCGACCGAACCGCATTAGTAACTATATAAGGACCAAGGTGGCCAAACCACCTCATTTCTCTCATTTCAGCTGAAATGAATTGAGAGAATTGGTTCAGAGAATTGATTCAGAATCAATTCTTCACTATTCATCGGCAACTTCCGATCGCGATAACTTTTGATACAGAGCTCCGATCGACACACCGTTTGCGGCTACTCGAAGCTTGTTCCGTCCCCTTCGATTCTACACCACACATGAGCTTGATCACCTTGCATGTTTTCAAAATTCATG
>JASCZI010030424.1:35248-45859 GCA_036250425.1 Stylosanthes scabra | reverse complement strand
TAGGTGATGATCTAGCATGCGTAGAGCATGGTAATCGAAGCCATTGTGCTTGCAACTCCGGTAAGATGTTCCAACCCTAGCTTTGCTCTTCTTTGAGCCCTAAGAAGTGATAGGTTTTGGGTCTTTTGTGTGTTTTTGTTGTGTGTATGTGTTATAGGTGTTGAATTGTGTATGAATGAGAGTCGGTGTGGCTAACTAGAGCTACGGGTATGATGTGATGTGCTTGGATGCTCAATGGCGCGAAGGAAATCGCGTGTGAGCATTGAGCTTGGCGTCCAGGTACGGATTTAGATTCATAACTGCAATGGGTAATCTGGTATGAGCACCTAGGCTAGTGGAACCTAGGATGCCATGAGAATGTTGTCAGAGAATTAGTGAAGTTTGTCCAGAGTATGTGATAGGATTTAGAATGTTGTGTAATGAACCTGGGCTTCGCCGGTTCAATGTTGTATAGAATCGAACCATTCGGATATATGTATATAATTATGTATTTTGGTGTAAAACAAGTCATGTATATTGGTCATTGGCTCTATTTTAATACAGAACTGTGTTTTATGTTCAAAACGTATCATTTTTCCTAAACGGCTTCTGAAAATCCTAGTATTTAGTAGTGGTCGTGTGTCTGTAATGCCTCGGAATCAGTTAATCTAGTTCGCGACGTGGTTAGCTGATTCCAGGGTGTTATAGTAAGGTTTTCAGATATTAAAATTGATTAATTGAGTGAGCCTAAAGAAAGTAGATATTATTTACACAAGAGTGTGTTAAATTTGTGTGGCATTTCAATGACTTGACCTTATACTATGATAGGCTAACTTAGTTATATGATCTGATTGGATCGCTCCTTCTGCTTAAGAATTTTAATATCCATTATTATTTTTATTATTGTGAATGAAATCCAGAACCATCTAAATTTTTTTGGGTTTATTAATTGACACTTACGCTGTTGCACATGCCTTTTTAATTTCCTTGGGTCTGAATTACTTCTCCACCGACTTCTCCATCAGTTCTCTTCGGTATCACACCAACCAAGTAGCTCTAAATAAATAAAAGATCAGCATTAATATCTGAAAAATAATGTATATATTTTTTAATAACTCAAATTGCTTTTCAATTCTTTGCTTTCGGTTTAATTATATAATTTTATTTGTGTGCTTGTGATCTATCACTACAATGTCTTTCACACACAATGTCACTGTGTTTGTAACATTAGAAATGAAATGAGTTTCTTTCTTTCCTCTATCAGCAAGATCACATTTTTTATTCAAGCAATAGAGCTACTGCTAGGTGTAATTAAGCTTATATTTATGAATTATTTAAATATTTATTTTTGGTTTCATTGTGATAGATCTACTCTGGACTCATCAAGTTTTGGCCTATTGTGATACCTGAAATACTGCCAATATATATATTCAAGAAATGACGTTTGTTAATTAGGGGTGTCTGCTATGGTTTAAAGTATCATTTGAAGAAACTATAAATTAGATTTAAAGTATAATTTGTTGTAATTTTATTGTATTGGCTTGATTTTACTTTACCAAATTACAATGCTGGTTGGTTTGTTATATAGTTATCACGTATTCTCTTACTTTTTAAGGTTGACAAATGCCAATGAGACGGAGATTTCCGAAACCATCTGAAGCCGATCCAAATGCTGAGGCACCAACGCAAGACAACACAGTACACCTTTAATTTCATGCTTTCTTATTTTAGGTCTCTTTTATAGCGGTGTTGGTAACATACTATTTTTTCATTTTGTGTACCGGTTGAAAAATTGCAAAAGACGTGCCACTTAGCAGGAGCTCCCTCAGATCATGTTTCTCATCCGGAATCTTCTTCCGGTAGTGGTTCTCGCACAAGGCTATCAGATATCTGCCCATTTCGTCCACCACGTGATAAAGCTTCTTTCGATCTGTCAGATAGCGCTGACCACCGTCACCCTGCCAAGAGATGTCCAATTCCTATGAATCAAGCTGTGGTGGATAACGCAGACCCAGAGGATGAGGATTACGTACCAGATGCTGATGAGATGGCATCATTCGATGACCACCTCGATAATTTGTTTGCAAAGCAAGATGCAAGAGAGCAAAATAAGGGTAAAAGGCGCAAGGACAACGATTGGTGGTCCGTCGAAGTGATCGGTGCGTTTTTTCTTTCCTACATTTCTAAGTCCTGTCAATAATGTATTTACATATTTATGGTTCTTTAGTGAGAAACGAGTGTTGCATATACTAATAGTGTGTGTTTTTTTTTATTAGAGGATGGGGCTATAAGACCGTTGAAACAAACTGTGTTTGATGCTGTTACAATTCCTCCGGGTAGGAAAATTGTTCTAAGGTTTAACGAGTCGCACCAAGCAATAGGTGACGCAGGAGGCATATTGAGTGGTTATTAGGGGGGATTAGGTGCATACTTCACAAAATTTCCAATAAGTATGAAGAATTGGCACGAAATGAAGGAATACAATGAGACCGTATATAACGATGTTATCAAGGTATATTATTTCTTTTTATCTTGTAATGAAAAAGTTTGGAATTCAAGTGATTTTCCGCTTTTGTATTAATGGTTTTTATCTTGAACCTGCCAATGGACAAACTAGGCTCAAGAGTGGCAATTTACACAACATTGGTCAATCTAATATCAAAGTATGCTTTAATGACAACACCTATCACCAATGTTTTGAAAAACTTGCTTCCATGAAAGTATAACAATAGATTCACCATAACTTTTGTGAACACTTGATGGTAGTCACCATTGTCATTATTGCCATAACTGTGCCTTTATTTGGGGAACTAACGTCCCTGGTTGGTTCATTTCTAAGTGTCACAGCTTCTATTTTTCTCCCATGCTCATGATACTTGAAAATCTTAGTAAAATACAGGATTTTGGGGTGTGAAACAAAAGCCATAGTATCTATAATTGTAGCAACTGTCGTAATTGGAATAGCTGGGACATATACCTCAACCATGTGTATTGTGCACCACTTGTAATATCTAGTCCTTTATTCTTTCATATTCTTTTTTGTAAAATATTTTGGCAGGGACCAGAAATCAAGGTATAGTAGGATGATTAACCTGAAGTTTAATTGATCAATTTTGTAGGAGAGGTCCCAGCCTATAAGGACCATGAGTTTAATAGGCTAGTATATAGAAGTTAAGAATTTTGAAAGACATTGAAATTTTTGTGCAGCGGACCTTTCATTTTGAAGACCCCACAGGTGAAATCAAGAAGGATATCCTAAAAAGGTTGGGAAAGCTTTGGAAAGACACTAGATCGAACCTATTTCACACTTTTTATGATGACACGAAGTCTGAAGATGAAAATGTCAAGAAACATAAGCCTCCTGGTGTGGATCTAGAACACTGGAGATTTTTCCTCAGATACCGGTTGAGTGAAGATACGCAGGTAAACATACTTTGACTTGGATTCTCGTATGAATTAAATTAGTTTCGTCTATGCTAGTACCACTTTAAAAATAGCTTATATATCAGTGTACTTAAGCAAATGTAATGCATAATTCAAAGACCAACATGAATACTAGTTCATTCTTCTACAGAATGACCATTAATTTGTAATGTATGTGTTTTAGCATGTGTTAGAAATTAAAATAGGCTTTTACGTAGTTTTTATTGATACTTCCAACACATATTGATTTGCTTATTTATATTCTAGTTGGTGACTGACTTGTTCGAAATTTTTTTATACATTCCTGTTTATGATGGTACATTGGGAAAAGTGCAGGAAAAACACAGAGAATTGTTCCAAACAGACGTATACACACACTGGGAGATTAATGTCACTTGCGCGACGAAGGGAAGAGGAGGTATGTAACGTCTTGATCAATAAACTATTTTCACATGCTCCATTTACATGATTTTCTTTATATATCTATTTTATCTCCCGTTAATTATTTGAACTAAACTCCTGCCTAGTTAAGAACTACTAGTTCTCATAGCTACAATTTTTTAATTTCTCACTTTGTTGATTTCATGCTTCCTGCCAATTATTTTTTTTCTGAATTAGAAGTTATTATTTTATAACTACATCTTGATATTTTCAAATGTCAAAGGAGTGCACGCAAGGGAAAAAATTTAGCAGAGGGGAGATTTGTACCATGACGCATAAGAAAAGGGATGGCTCATACATTCATGACGATGCACGGACTGTTGCTGTAAGTATTATGTACCATATACCCAAATTTGGAATTTATTATTCATGTTGATCTTGTTTAATATATAAGCTTGCATAACTGTTGATTTTTATCAGGAAGCAATTCAAGTGATTGAGAGATGTGATCAATCAACCAAGGAGTTATCCCAGAATGACTCGCTTGCGCAAGTACTCGGAAAAGAACACCCAGGACGTGTTCGTGGTATGGGTATGGTACACAGAATACTAGTGTTGCGTCTCATATGGATGTAGAGGAGTACAAGAGAGAGATTGTTGAGTTGAAAGCAGAGGCAGCGGAAGAAAAGAAAAAGAGACAGTCGATGGAACATATTGTGAGATACCTACTCCAACAGTAAGGAGATAATTTACCTCCCAACATTGCAGCAGAGATGAACTCCTTAGGTAGTGGACCTTCTCCTACTGATACCTAAGACCTTCATGGGCCGTCATAATTTTTAGGAAAACATAGCTTATTAATTATCTTTTGGTTTTAGTTTATTTTTTTAGGATTTGATCATATAACGTCTTTTAGTTTTTAACTATTATTTGTTATACCTTCACTAGTATTTTATCTCTGTTTTTTGTATGATAATTTTCACTAGCTACTTATAGAAGGTTTTTATCACAATTTAGGATATGTTTTTTGATTTCCATCTTTAAATTTTTATTGTTAAAATGATAGTTAATAATCAATTTTTTTTAATAAGTATACAAATATAAAACTATAAAAAGAAAAGAAAGCTAAATAATCCAATTTTATATTCTTTTAAAAAAAATCGAAGTTTAGCAAATGATATGAGCTCGAATTGGTGTGTCGGTTTAGCGGCGGTTTTGGCGGTTTGAAAACCGCCGCTGAATATTTAGGGTTCGAATTGGTGATTCGGTTTAGCGGCCTTTTAAAACCGCCGCTAAATACTGTGAGTTTGAAATGGTGTTCGGCCGCTAATCAGAAAACCGGTTTAACGGCGGTTATACCAGCGGTTTAAAAAACCGCCGCTAAACCATTTACCCGCACCCATATAGGCAGCGCTTTTATAACAGTCGGAAATCGTGCCGCTAAACCACAGGAAAACTACTGCAGTCTGGCTGAACTCTTGTAGTGCGTGTCCAACTTTATTTTTAACTTAAATCCTTAAAATAAGTTTAAAAATAGTATATATTAATATTTTTTAAAACTAAAACTTATCTTATATACTTTATATAATTAAAAAATATTAAAAATATTAATTTGAATTTTAGTATAAATAAAATATTATTGAATTTTTTAAAAAAATAAATTATATTTTATATATATATCGTGTCCCTGTGTTATATAAAAAAATTAAAATTAACATGTCAGCGTGGCTCGTATCCTGTCATATCCCGTGTCTTTGTCCATGGATCATAAACTTTGATTATATACAATAACAATTTAGGTAGAATTATTTAATTACAACACTTTACTATTTTTTTTTGGTGTCTACAACACTTTACTATTTAACATAAAGCTAGTTAATCTATTATATATTTATTAATTGCAATTACTTAAAAGAATATATAATAGCATTTAATGAGGACAAAATTTGAACTTTAATGAAAGTGGAATACATTTATTACTAATTGGTGGGTAAGTTTAATCTTAACCATCTAAATCAATCGATCTAATTTTTAAATTATTAGGATTAAGTTTTTCCATTATTTATACAATAAATACGTTCGCATCATCATTTTCAACAATAAATGCATTCTCCCCATTTTTATTTTTTATTTTCTCTCCATCTTAAACACACACATATACATTTTTAATTTGTAAATATAAAACTTTTATCAATGCGCAAAGTTAAAATTAATTAAAAAAAAACTTAACATATAATACAAACATAACACACTAAATTGAAACCATATAAGTTTAAAAAAAATTGAAACCTATATATAAGATGCTACATAACACGCACATAATAGTAATAATTAATAAAACCTATATATGTGGTTTAATATAATTCTCACATCTATATATGGGATTTTACTATTTTTTTAAAAACACATATATCGTAAAAAAAAATTAAAACATCGTACATAATAGTAATAGTTAATAAAACCCATATATATAGTACAAAAATTGAAACCTATATATCAGATGTGTACATAATAGTAATAGTTAATAAAATAACCTATAAATCAGATGCTACATATATAATACGTACATAATAGTAATACTTAATAAAATAAAATAGTTAATTATATATATAATTAAGAGATATATAATTAACTATTTTATTTAAAAAACCCCATAAAAACTATTTTATTAAAAATATTAGGTATAGTGTATTATGTTGTATTATATTAAGTTTTTTTTAATTAATTTTAAGTTTAAGCCATTCATAATTGTTTTATATTGAAGAATTAAAAATAATGTATTTAAGATAAGTGTGTGTTTCAGATAGAGAGAGAAAATAAGAAATAAAATTTGGAAGAATGTAGTTATTGTTGGAAATGATGATGTGGACGTATTTATTATGAAAAAACTTAATCTTAGTCATATGAAATAAAACTAATTCTCATATGAAGTAAAACTTTCCGATAATTTCACATGCTTAATTAAATTTTTATACAATGGTTAACTTCCTATGAAGTAAAATGCATCTCAATTTCCAGCATTTTATAAATATTAATGCTCGCACATGTTTTGCACGGATTTTATTATTGATTTTTCATGTATTAAATTGGATAATTCAGAATGGTTTTTCTTTTGATTTTCAAGGCTTAGAAGTATACAAACTCAAACTTTAAAATGTAACAATAGCTCTAACCTAAATGTAACAATGACTCTAATGGAAAACCAAACAAGCTTACATACAATAACTTGAATTCAAGTATTATAAAACTAACTAGTTTTAGATTAAAACACAATTCAGATAAATGAATTTTAGTAATATTATATATCATTTTAATTATTTTGTTTCTTTTTATATAGTTTTAAAAAGTGAGAGTACAAGGATTATTGTAACATAACAGTAGCAACCAACCATAATACACCATCATTTTAATTATTACTTGAGTTGAAAGCAAAAAGTCTCGTAGTTAGACAATTAGAATATTCGTTAGCTAGTTATATGGAAGTTAACTCACTTCGTAATATATGATATTGATTTTCACTTAGATATATAAAATTGGATGATCCAGAATGGTTTTTCTTTATTTTTCAAGGCTTAAAAGTATGCAGACTCAAAATTCAAAATCTAAATAAGGGGTCTAACAAAAGACCAAAATACTGACAATACTTTGAATTCAAGTATTACAAAACTAAATCATCTTAAAACGTTTATCATTTCATATAAATGAATATTTGAAATATATATTATATATCATCGAATTGTTACTTGAGTTGAAAGCAAGAAGCCTAGTAGCTAACCAATTAGAATCTTAGGTAGTTATAGACTTATAGGTGAGTTAGTTAGTTAGGTGTACCATTGGTAGATTAGTTAGATATCTGGTGATATAAATGAGATAACTAATAAATCGCAATCTAGGTCATTAGTTCATGTTAAACAAGGGATTTATCATTTTTTCTTAAAGCAATGAAATGTTTTCTTCATCATCAATTTTCTCTCAACTATTGGAAAGTTACTCGCAATTCTTATGAATTCCTTCATTGCTCTTTAACTATCTTGTTCTCCATACTTGAACTCACTTCAAAAAGCTTGTTGATGGCAATGCAACTTCACCTCTAACACACCATTTCCATAATAATTGATTAGAATGTCTGCACATGTTTCGCACACATTTCGCACTAATTTTGCATTTGACAATATAATTTCAATTATTAGTATTTTTCATAGATGTGGATTCTTCGTTAAGTCAGTATTCCTTAGTAAATAATCAGCTTATTGATTAAGGAGTACATCATTGCAACTTATCATTATAACCCTTTAATGGAAATAAAGTTGTTTTCTAAAAAAGATGTATTTAATAATGATACTTTTTTTAAAAAAAATTACTTAGCCTTAATTTCTTTAAACCATTAAATTAATATGAAATATCATTTTATCAATTAAAGAGTTCCCTATAGATTTCAATAATGCTAGATGTAATGACTCGGTTGTTGTCTTCGGGTAAGATCATAAACATGACAATGCTAGATGGTGAGCATTATATTGAGGGGCTACTCAAGGCAAGGCATTACGTCGACCTAAGGAAAAGTTTCATCAGAATGCGTGATGGTCAGTTTTCACCACAAATTAAATAGTTATATAACTGGTAAGGAAACGATCAATATTTGAGCAGAAATCGTAAAAACTTCAGAATTATCCTAAAATAATATAGGAGACGATCAAGGTTTCATTATCAATAAATTATCTAATCGACGTAAACATAATATTTTTTTCAATAAATAAAATTCTTACGTTAAACAAAGGTTACTAAATTGTAAACTAAGGTTCATTTTTTTTATAAGCATGACCTAAGCATATGTTTATATTTAACTATGAATACGTTACTAAATTGCAAATTAAGGTTCATTCTTATCAAATCACATAAAATAATAGCGGCAACCAAGAATATATTGAAAGAAAAAATATGTTGAAACAAAGAAATGTCTTTAAAAAAATACGTTTCTAAATTATAAACTAAGGTTCATTCACTAATAATATCACTACAAAAATTATACTCCTAGGCAACACTTTTTTTAGGCAACGCTTTTAAAGAATAAGCTATTCATAGAATAGAAGGCGCTTTTAGTAGAGTGCCCAAGATTTAGAAGAATAGGCATCACTATTCTGGCATCGTTTTGGAAGTGTCTCCTAAAGTATCAAGGAGATCACTTATAAAACGTCCCCGAAAATTTTTGGATAGGAAATCACTTTTGCTGATCTATGGGGCCGCTTTTTAAGTGTAGCTGAGATTTCTGGAAATGGGTGCACTTCATAAGCGTTCCAAATGTTAAAGCGCCAATTAAAATAAAAATATTTTTTATTTTTGATACCCGCGTGTTATTATATGTTAACTTATCCGAAACCCTAATCGATCATAACACTTAGCTTTTTTTCTTCTTTGCTTCAACTTTCAAGAACCCTCGGAAACCTTCCAAAAACCCTCGGAAACCTTCCAGAAACCACCGACCACCAGCCACCACCACCGTCGGCATCCATCGCTGTCTCAGACCACCCACCACCAGCACTCTTTTGGCCTCTCTCACCCTCACTGTCACCGACCACCATCCACCACTACCCTCGGCAGTCACCCTCCCACACCATCCCGTCGCAACGCCGAGTCCCAGCCATCTCATCCCATCGCTGTCGCCGTCGCGGCAGCCCAGTCCTTGGTCGTCGTCGTCAAGCTCGCAGCACTCCCAGCCGATGTCGTCTCAGCCATCTCAGCCGTCTCCAACCCTTCATTTTCGTTTTCCATCCGTTTCAGCCTTCGATGTCGTCTTCAGGTTTGTTCTCCATCTCTGTCTTGTCTTGGTTAGATTTTAGGGTTTCTAATTTTGTAATTTCTAATTCCTGCTGCTGCTGTTTCTAGATTTTAGGGTTTCCAAGCTGCTTCCCATCATTTCTCCCTCTGTTTCTAATTTTCTTCCGTTCGTAGTTTCATTTTGGGTTTTTTATTCGGTTTGCATTGATTTCGGTTTTCTGTTTCACTTAATTGGTTTCAATAATGAAAGTGTCAATATTCACTTAATTGCATTCAATAGAATGATGATGGAGAATATACTAGAGTATGTTGTTTTTGAATGATCTTATCGTAGCTCGTTGTTCATGAGATTCAGATCTCGCTGTTTTGTGTGTTTGGCGCAGGTATGATGTAAAGTTGAACAAGCACCAATTGAGACCGGGAGGAATGTGCAGAGTTATCGCCTCAGAATCAGAGGGTATGTGTGCTGTTTATTAGGGGAATTTGTTAGTTATGATTAGTTACAATCTCTTATAGTTAGTTACTCATTTGGTTGCTAATCACAAGCAGTATTTATCTTGTGTATATAAAGCTTTAGCTAAATTAATTCAATTCCAGTTTAGTTCATTTGTTTTATAATGGTGGTAGTGGTGGTGGTTTTGTAGGGTGCAGTGGAATTCCGTGGAAGGTGCAGTCAGCCACATCGAGCCACATCGTTGAATAGGTCCAGACAGAAGAGGAAAAAGCGATGCTTCGACAAGAAAGTTAGATACAGCGTGCGTCAAGAAGTTGCACTCAGGTCAGATTGATAGACGAAGTTACTATTCTATCTGTTAGCTTAAATAGTTTATGTGTTCACAGAAGTTGTCGCTATACCTACCCATGTTTGCGTAGAAGTAAAATGCATGAGACCTCAGCTTTTAGTTGCCACGAATCTGTCTGTTCTAAACAAGCCTTTGAATTTGAATGTGGTTTCCTATCTATCTTCCATTTAGACAGCGTACTAGAAAGGGAAAAAAGAACTTTGTTGCCCTATTTGGGTCTTATATGTTACTTCTCATGATCCATTTTATA
>JASCZI010030424.1:855-13682 GCA_036250425.1 Stylosanthes scabra | reverse complement strand
CTACAACACTTTTACTGAAAAAGTTCAAATGTGATAGTGACACTAATAAACTGATCTTATTTCTAATCTAAACTCAGATATTCATAACGTCAAATTATCAAACATGTCGAAACTGACTAAAACTAACCATAATAATTACATTTAACTAAGTTATAATTATACGGCTAACAGTCTAAAATATATGTAAAGCTAAATATAGATATATAATTGTCGCTACAAAGCTATATCATACACACAATAATTAAAAAATATTCAGGAACAATATCAGCTTATTTTATTAAATTTTAAACGTACATCTCTATTGATGTTCCTGGAAACATGCGCAATGCTATCGAGACGATACATAATATTCCTATCCGCGGCGGCGATCTCCTCCAGCGTTGGTTGAGCCATCACCCTATTTCTCTCTTCCTTCTCTCTAACTCTCACTCTCTCCCTCTAAAACCAAAACAATGAAGTATGTGATAAATGGAATGGGGTGCCACGGATTTTGAGCTTTTATAATGGCCAAAATCCGTGGAAGGCTGGAGGGGTTTTCTTCAACATGGTGTTGCTCAAAAACCGTGGAAGCCTCAAGCTGTTTTTGAGGACGTTGTTTCATGCAAAAACCGTGGGAGGAGTGCCACGGTTTCTTTGAACTTTGCCCAAAATGCACATGATTCGTGGGAGGGGTTCCATGATTTACATAAAATGTTTTAGCCTCCCACGAATCTCATAGAATAGGTCTTTCGGTGTAATTGGATTATATTATGAGAAAGGGTGTAAATGAGTAATTTTTTGAAACAAACAATATAGTTGAGTAACTTGCCCTAAACTAAAAGGATTATTTCTATTAGGAAAAAATTCGATAGTCAAAGCACTAGTTTTAGTTATAGGCAGCCATTTTAACATCTATTTTCATTTATAAATTATTATTCAATTAAATACATAATCTAATATTATAAATATATATATTCACGGATATTATTTATATAAAATTATAGTTGTTATAATAAATATAATAAATTATTAAATTTAGATTACAACTATCCATCATTACTTTTCCGTTACTACATTCATTGTAGACATGGAGTCACCAAAAAAATCATTATAAACATATTCAAATTTATACCCCTTTTTTTCTTTTATGTTTTTGGTATTTGAACGGGTCTAAGCCCAAGACACGTATCTATTTTGTTTTTTAAGCTTTTGGTCAGTGTTATGACAATTTTCCGCAAAGCTCAATAAAACGGTTTTGCTATGCGCCACCCATTTAATAAACACCAAAATGACCCTTTTAGTAGAATGTCACACCAAACAAAATAGAATTTCCAGTCAAAGTCCAAAAATAAGAATATCCAGTGAAAAAATTAAATAAAATGTCAAGGTTGGAATTTCACCTTCAGCAAGCAGCAATCCATTAGTCCACATATACTTTTTTTTTTTTTCTAAAAGGCTATTTTATAGTTCGATAAGTCCAGATACGCCGTTTTTCTAGTATTTTTTAAAAAAATTTGACTGATCATATTTTCTAAATACTTAAGCAATTCAAATTACTTGACACATAAATTTTTAAATAAAATTTAAAATTATTTATTGTAAATTTTTAACCACTTATTTAATAATATTCTACTTATTTTATCATGAACCAAATTCACCTTAAATTTGAAAATACTGAAAAGAAAAAAAAATAATAATAAAAATATCTGTCTTTCTGTCCAAAAAACCAAAGGTGAGGACTAACGAATTAAGATAAGGTACTAAGAAAGTATTACATCTTTTACATTTGCAAGCAATATCCGAACCCCACTCACTTCACTTCTTCAATGGCTGCTCCACTCTCTTCAATCACTGATATCTTCTTCGCAGACACCAAAAGAACAAGATTCACCACCAACACCAACACCCCCACCACCAACCCCAACCCAAATCCTCCGAATCTCAAGCGTAAAACACACAGAAAAAAGTTCACCATTCACTGCACCGCTTCAAAATCCACCCCAGAAGCTCCTTCCACACCCACCAACAAAAACTCTTCTTTGTCTGAACAACTAACTCCTCTCGCCAACAAAACCTTGTCAACCTCCTTTGCAATCGAACCCAATGTTCTTTCCAAGCCAAAGTCAACGTGGGTCAACCCCACAAAGCCCAAACGCTCCGTTCTCTCGCACCAGAGGCAGAAGCGTGTTCCTTACGCCTACACTCCTCAGCTCAGAGATTTTAAACTCTTTGCGCAAAAGATCAATGAATGTGGCACCTCTGAAGATGAGTTCTCTCATGCGGTGAAGGAAATCCCTCACACACTTAGCAGAGAAAACGCGCTTTTGGTGCTGAATAGCTTGAAGCCATGGCCGAAGACCTACATGTTCTTGAATTGGATGAGGAACCAGAACTTGATTCCCATGGAAACAATCTTCTACAACATCACAATGAAGTCTTTGAGGTTTGGGAGGCAGTTTCAGCTGATTGAAGAACTTGCACACCAGATGCTTGATGATGGTATTGAATTAGATAACATTACTTACTCTACAATCATTTCCTCTGCAAAGAAGTGCAATCTTTATAATAAGGCTGTGTACTGGTTTGAGAGAATGTACAAGACCGGTTTGATGCCGGACGAGGTAACTTACTCTGCTATATTGGATGTTTATGCTAAGTTAGGGAAGGTGCAAGAGGTGATAAACTTGTATGAGAGGGGGAGAGCAACCGGGTGGAACCCCGACCCGATTACATTCTCTGTGTTGGGGAAGATGTTTGGTGAGGCTGGTGACTATGATGGCATTAGGTACGTTTTGCAAGAGATGAAGTCTATTGGGGTTCAGCCAAACTTGGTTGTGTACAACACCTTGTTGGAGGCAATGGGGAAGGCTGGGAAGCCGGGTTTCGCTAGGAGCCTTTTTGAGGAAATGATTGAGTCTGGTGTAGAACCGAATGAGAAGACCCTAACTGCTGTTATTAAGATTTATGGTAAGGCTAGGTGGTCTAGAGATGCTTTGGAGTTGTGGGAGAGGATGAAGGAAAATGGATGGCCTATGGATTTCATTCTGTATAATACGTTGTTGAACATGTGCGCGGATGTTGGGTTGGTGGAGGAGGCCGAGACTCTATTCGAGGACATGAAACAGTCCGAGCATACCAAACCCGATAGCTATAGTTACACAGCAATGCTCAACATATATGGGAGTGAGGGAGACGTGGATAGCGCAATGGAGTTGTTTGAAGAGATGTCAGGGTTGGGGATCCAACTCAACGTGATGGGATGTACCTGCTTGATTCAGTGCTTAGGGAAGGCTATGGAGTTTGATGATCTGGTAAGAGTTTTTGATGTTGCGATTGAGAGAGGAGTTAAGCCGGATGACAGGTTATGTGGTTCCTTGCTATCTGTTTTGTCTCTGTCTCAGGGTAGCAAGGATGACGAGGAGAAGGTCCTTTCGTGTTTGCGAAAAGCTAACCCGAAATTGGTTGCCTTTATTCAGTTGATTGTAGATGAAAAAACTGAATTTGAGGCTGTCAAGGAAGAGTTCAAGGTGACAATGAGCAATGCTTCAGTTGAAGTTAGAAGACCATTCTGTAACTGCTTGATTGACATATGCAGAAACAAGGATCTACAAGAGAGAGCACATGAGCTACTCTACCTGGGAACCTTGTTTGGATTATACCCTGGTTTACACAACAAAACCAATAGCGAATGGTGTTTAGATGTTCGATCATTGTCGGTTGGCGCAGCTCTAACTGCGCTGGAAGAGTGGATGTGGACACTCACCAAAATCATTCAGCGGGAGGAGGCACTTCCAGAGTTTTTCCTGGCACAAACTGGTAGCGGTGTTCATAAGTTTGCACAGGGACTCAACATTTCTTTTGCTTCTCATCTGGAGAAACTAGCTGCTCCATTTAGTCCGAGTGAGGAAAAAGCTGGTTGTTTCATTGCAACTAGAGAGGATTTGATAGATTGGGTTCGGTCAAAGTTTTCATCAGCTGTTGTTGCAACATAGATTGTGGAGAGGATCAAGTGACATTCAACTTTCTCAATCGCTGATGCATAACAATGACGCTGCAAGTATATTTTTGTCACACGAAAAGCGCGGAGCGTTGAAGTTGGAGATGGCATGTGACTCCTCTCTGTTTATTTTAATGATAAAAAACCTTAAATGTAGTAGTCATATGTTTTCTTTTTTTGCAATCTTTATTACATTCAAATTCAATGAAGATGAAGTTATAGGAAGAGAGTTTACTGCACAATTCGTACTTAAGACTTGGAAATGCCAAATTCAGTAAAGACCACAGAAAAATGGGTATTTCAAAGCAATACTGAACTTTGGAATGCAATTGCATCCCTTATAACAAACGCTGGTTTAGTGCTGCAAACTTGCACTTGAAACAGAAAAATAAAGGGAAAGAGAAAAGTGACAGCAATTAATGTCCGGTTCTTCAGAAGCGCTATTTCAATCAGCAAGTTATATGCAATGAATTATGAGCAACTTGATTTGATTTAGAGATCTCTAACTCAGAAAAATATTTAATCCGCTGTGGTGGAAATCCACCTTCAGTTACAGAGATGCTCAACTTCAATCAGTACATTTGTACCCCATCAATGTACACCCTTAGCTCTACCAAAGAGAAAAGAAGAAAAAGAAAAAGAAATAAATAAAAAGGGCCTTCTCTATGCAAAATTTCTATCATTTTTCATCTATATAATTACTAAAGAAAGAGAGAGAAGGGAGGGAGGGGGTTATAGAGAATAGAGACTTCCATTGGTCAAGGAAACAGTTTGAAAGGCTTTACATTTTTTTACCCCCACACGAGAGAGAAGTTCAAAAGCCCATCTGCAATGCTCATTCTTAGTTCATACCAAAATGCATTCTGCATCTTTGATTCTGGATAGAGCTCAAGTTGAAGATTCTTGCCAATAACATCTGAGAATTCCTCAATTTGATAACATTTTTTGTGATATCAGAGGAAAACATCCAGGATCCATGAAAAATGGATCAGCTATGTACTTCTGGCCCAGCTTTGAGGCGATGCCGGGAAAAGAAAAGTAACCAACACATGTCATAAGAGTCGAGTCAACTTGAAGGTAGCAACTCACAGATACTTCCCTGAGGATTTCCAGATTCTTCCTTCAAGTGATATCACCATGACGGTTACATCATCATGGTACTTCCTCCGATCTCCATGTGGGATATCAAGCAACTCATGAAAACCCATGCCTGCAAAATGAATCCAAATTAAACCCCACTCTAGACTTGCATTTTATATTTATACACATGATAGAAAAATCAGCTATCAATGAAATCAACATATTGAAGTAATCACTTTCTCTTATTTGCCTGATTTTTACATGTGACCTGCATCCCAGGCAAGTTGAGAAAGCGGTAAACAGCATACTGGCATCAAACATAATAATCACAAAATTTTTGTCCAAATACAAGAACGAAAACTACAAAAGCAAAAGATGACAGACACAACAACCCTTCCAAAAGATGACAGACACAACAACCCTTCCACAAAAGCAAAAGATGACATAACAAAAGATGACAGACACAACAACCTGATTTTCACATGGAATGCTTCTGGTTCTTATATATACAGGATATCTATAAAAACAAGGATACTAATTACTATTCTCTTCACTTATGCCATACAAACTTTACGTGACTAAGTAGATTGTAGAAGAAGATACACAAGAGCAGAAGACTTGCTTACCAGCCTTCTTTGCTGCACGGAGAAGCAGCTCTTCAATTAAATGTTGAGCAGGATCTCCTTCTGGAAACTTTTCCATGAAGCTCTCCACTTGGGAAACAACTTCTTCATTGTTTAGATATTGATATAACCCATCAGATGAGATAATCAAGAACTGATCCCTTGGGCATAATCTATGGTGACGTAGCGAAGGAGAGCAGGATATATATGGAGCAGTGCCAATAAACTCGTTGCGAAACATTTCTAACACTGCATCGTTCAATTTTGGCTACAAAAAATTTCAACCATCCCTGATGTGAGTATACATTTATGCAAGATATTAAACAGGAGGCCTAACATTCAAGATTCTAACTTATTGTGCGGAGAGAGCAGCATAAGTAGCATAATTTGCACATGACATATGAACTCTCATTCTCAATCTTTAATGTCAATTTGTGGTTGAGTATGCAAGAGTCTTATACCTTGGTCATAATTTCTAATCATTACACTAACTTATATAGATAAAGGACCTACATGCCAAAAATTCACATCAGAAACACAGGATCATGAAAAAATGATTTCCCTTCCCATTAATATACTTGTCCACAGCTTCATGCATCCGTGTATATACTTGTATACTTGCATATATTGTATAGAAATGCATTCCATTAATACAGAGGATTTTAAAAGACAACCTGTTTCAAAAATCCTGCCCCAAATGCTCTGGTGACCTTGAGACGACCTTTTACTCGATCATTGACTATGCATTGGCCATCATCGGGGTGCTCATTTTTAATTCTATTGACTTCCTGCAAAAGAAGAAGCTCCACTGTTTAGAAAGCTGATGCAATCTGAACAAAAGAGGAAACACAACTAAAAACTGCAACTATGAAACAGGATAAGTTCTAATTTTTTTCATAATTTCCATAATTAAAACAAGAACCATAAATAATCATGAACCCAATAATCCACATTCCACCCTCTTGAAATCACTCAAAACTTCAAGTTACCAAATCCGGTGAATTTAGTGAAAGAAGCGGTGACATCCCTGGTAGGGTGCAGTCTGTTTGGGGAAACTGCAGAGTCAAACTCAACTACATACTGGCATAATATGAAAGATCATATATGATTATTACAACTAATGAAGCCGATGAAGCTTTAAAATTATCTACTGGAAGAAACCATCTCATCTCAAGTCCAACAAATTCAAAATTTAACTTACTTCTTCAATGGAGGTGCTGTGGTCAGTGGACAGCTGCAATGCCGCCAACCTCATTTCCGGAGCAGGATCCTCATTCCCCAACTTGCCTGCGCTTTCGCCTGTCGCTACTGTCGAGGACTCCTCAACAATACTCTCCGCGCTCAACCCAGCATTACCCTTCTTGATACCGGATCCTGTGCTAGCAGCGGCGCAGTCTTTGGGCTCATAATGAGCAACAATGGCACGGCTATCCCCAACGTTCATCACATACACATCCTCATCCCTCATCAAAGCAACCAACAAACAAGAACCCATCAAAGCAAGCTCTGGATTCGTATCCAGAAGCTTCTCCGTCATATCCAAATATGCCAGCTCGGTCACCTCAAGCGCACGAGACAATGCCCTCAAAACAAGATCATGGTCCACCGGCCCAACCTTCCGCCTCCTCCGGCCTCCACCACAAGAAGAAAACTTCTCCTCAGTCCCTGCCTCTGTTTCCACCTTCTCATCCTTCCCTTCCGCACCAAAGCTCCACGGCAGCAGCTTCCTACCTTGACCCTCTTTATGCTTAGACAACCCATGCTTCAATTTCGACAACAGCAGCCACCTTCTGCTAACAGCAGAGCCAGCATTGGCATTGTTGACACTGAGAGCATCATCCACGGAAAACGCAAACCGATCGGAACCAGAAAGATCAAGGCCGTCTTCGGGGTCCTCAGCAAGAAATTCCCATAGCCTACGCCTCCTGCTTTCCGTTCCCTCCACCTGAAACGTTACCTTCTTAACAGCCGCGGTTACAGAGTGAGAGTTTGAGTCTTCACTGGCATCTCGCTCGGTGTTCTTTACCTCAGCAGCGGGAACACTTGAATTGTCGTTTCTGCCCTCTGCTTCTTCATCTTCCCAGAACAGACCCTGAAGCTCGTTGTGGACAGCACGGTAGAGATGTCCCATCAGGAACTCCGGTGCGTCGGGGCCGTTGAAACCGTCGTAAATCCCGACGAACAGCCAACCCTGCTCCTCCGACACAACCACGTGCACCCTGTCCTCGCCGGCCTTCCCTAGTGCCCACTGCACATTGCTCTCCTCTCTCGCCGTCTCCTCTCTCCCCTCGCAACCCTGAACTTCCTTCCTTCCGACGAAGTTCAGCACCGGCACCACCCACGGCCGCTTCTTCTCCGGCACGCTTCTCTGAAACGCCTTCCTGAACCCGGACACACCATTCTTCCTCTTCTTCTTCCTCACGTAAACCCCTCCCAGCGGCGCCGAGAACGGGAGCCCGGCGGCGGTAGCGGCGGGGCCGGAATTAAGCGGCCCGGAGAGCGCACCGGCACCGCTCTCAATTGGTCCAGAGAGGAAGAACCCTCCTCCCCTCTCGAATGTTCCAGAAGGCTCTCCACCGCGAGGAACCGGCTGCAGCGGTAGCGCGCTAAACGACGACGTACTCTCGAAACCGTTGACAACGGTCCCTCCTCCTAATAATCCAGCTGCTCTGTTACCGGCACAGTCGGTGGCCTCTTCTTCTAACTGAATAACTGTCTTGGGAACGGAGCTGTTAGCACTAACAGAGGCTCCCGAAATGGCCTTGAATGCAGTTTCGGGTGGTTCGGGTCGGGTTCTATGGATCGGGTCGTGAGTTGGAGAGAAACGGAGTGAGGCGGATGGGGAAACGAAGCGATCGGAGTGCGTTGGAGAGAGGAACCGGTTGGAGGATCTGACGTAGCAGAAGGAATGGCCGAGTGTTTCGTCGAGTGGTTCGGTGGCGGCGAAGATGACGTCGTTGTTGAGGTCCGGTTGGTTGGCCTCCGGCGGTTCGAGGCATGAACACAAGGTAGAGAGTCCACTTCCCATCACATTTCTTGTGTGGTGCTTCCTTGTTTGGTGGCTGGTTTTGTGTTTGGGGTGGGGGGGAAAATCGGGAGGATTTTCCGGCAAAGTGAGAGAGAGAGAGAGAGAGAGAGAGAGAGGGAAAAGACCCCAACTCTTCTTCTCAAACTCTAACTCTAATCCAAAACTAGTAAGCGGGACGGCCCAAGAAAAACAAAAAGGAAAGTGAGTGAGAGAGTGGGAAAGTGAAGAAAACAATACAAAACGAAGAAAGTGCGGGTTGAGAGGGAAGAACCAAATTAAAGGACCCAGCCTTCTGTTTTTCTTTTTTCCCTATATTTTATGAGTTTAATTTAATTTGAGAGCTGTGAACAACTCATTTTTTTTAATCAAATATAACCAATTTTATTTTTTTATTCTCCTTTTTCTTCTTCTTTTTCCACTAATTTAAAAAGTTTTATTACTTTAGTTGAATTTAATTGGTAAATATGATTATGCATATAGTATTTGTTTATTTTAATGTACTAGGCGCGAAAAAATATTTTATATAATTATTCAATAATATTAGTTTTTTATATAATCATTCATGTAATTAATGAAAAATATATTTTTTTTATTAACTTAATACTAAATTATTGGATACTCGTATAAATACATTAGAATTATATTTATATTTTTTATTAATGGTATATGGATATGGATTTAGGGAAAATTAAAAGATTACAAATATTGATGGATTTTGATAATAAACATTTTGAATTTTTGAAGTAAGAATGCTGAGTTTGAAGTTATTTTGTATACATTAACATTGGTAATAAGATTTAGTAGCTTAATTTAAGTCAATTTGTTAAATATTAAATATAAGAACTAGAAAGCTTTATCAATTTGTATTAGGTTCAAAACCTTTTTTGTTGTGTTTAGTTAGTACGTGTATTAGTAATAAGGTTTTGTTGAGTTTGAGAGGGAGAAAATGAAGGGGAGAAAGAAAGAGAGAAGGGAAAAGGGGGGACAGGGGTTTTTTGTGTGACTTGAAATTTGAAGGAGAATTGTCTCTTTTTGTGGCGGTTTCAAATGCTTTTTCTTTTGTTTATGTCTGTGGTATGGCATGAAGCAGTAAAGCACGGTAAGAACATGTAATATGGCAAGTTACAAGATATACTCAAACATTAATTTTAAATTTTTGCTAAATACAAAAACATAGGGTGTATATATATAATTGTATGACCTAATATTTTTAGTGTAAAAACTCAAAATTGTTTGATATTAATTCAAATGTAAGAGAAAAATATAAACAGATTTATAGATGGTTTTAACCAAAGTATGTGACTTTAATAATTAAATTAACATTGTATGAGAGATTCTATTGTTTATCGTTGAAGAAAAAAAAGTAAATATCCATATTGATCTCAACAAAATTTCAAATCAAATAGTTTAGACTCTATTAAAAAAAATCACTTAGACGGATTTATTAATCTTTTTATCACCGTTAATTAAAATTTTAATATATGTGTTATATAAATAAGTTTTTAATAAATTTTATTATATGCTAATTAAATTCCAAAAATATATTATAAGACAAATTAATTTTAGGGCCCTTAATTTTAATTAAATTCTTGAAGACTTATAAAAATATATATATTAAAAAAAAATTGTGGCAAAACATCTTTATTTAAATTCTTTTAGAATCAATTTAAGTATTTATTCAGAAAAATTATGGACCACACTTAAGCTTTGTCTTCAAGATCGGTTTAGACTTAACATTGGTGCACATGCAGGTTTGTTGAAAAAGAACTTAGTTGTTATATCACAAGGTAATTAGGTAAATTCAAAAAATAATCACAATTCAAACTTCAGTTTTGAGATTCTTATCTCATTGGAGAGGGAAAATAATGAATAACATTTTCTCCTTTTGTGTCTATTCCCTCTTGATTAGTTTAATGAAGAGTTTCTGAACAATGTCATAATTTTATAATGCAAAATAATGAATATAATAAAAAAGTCATTCTAGAAATTTGATCGAAGTCATTGACCTATATATTGAATTTCTAGACATGTGAAAGCGTGGAATGAAAATTTTAATTGACTAATTCCCAATTTTCACACCAATATTAAATGTTTTAGGTTGTCCTTATTTGACGTGTTGGATTTAAAATAATTTGACTATTTCTAATTTACCTTGTTGTTGGACCTTAATTATTCATTCTTCTTAGTTGTTTAGTCTTTTATTTTTCTAGGATTTGTTAAATAATGGAATTGCGTCATTCATTGCTTGAATTAAACAAATAATGATGATGATGTTAGAGCACGATTTAATAACTATAGCAATCGTTGATGAAGTCTTGGCATGCAATAGTACCATAGTTATTATATTCTTAAAATATTAAGGGTAATTTGTTTATCAAAATATAATTGTACTAATAATATTAAAATAAAGTAGTCACCAAAAATATATTAAAATAAAGTATATATATATATATTGTAAGGAACAGTTTGCTGAGATTTATTACGCTGAATTTGGTAGTATTTTTAATAATTAATAATCATTTAAAAATATTTGTCAAGGATATTTAAAATTCAATGTTTTCGTAATGTCGTGAATGTAATTATGCAACACAGTTTTACAATTAAGTATACCATAGAAAATGTCATTCACATTGATCGCATTCATATGAATGATCATCTAAAAAATAAATTTAATTTGAGTATTATGTAAAACATTTTATGCATTATAAATGCATTAAAATTAATTTTTTTTACATTTGTTATATTTTTTATACAATGAATAAAGATGCTTAAAAAGCTTAAAACTTTTAATATTTGAACGAAAGCTTTCTATATATATTTTTTTAATACCTTTAAAATTGCTTCATCTTTTATGGAGTATTTTATTTTAGAATAAGTTGTCAATCTGTCATCATTTTTGTGGGAAAAAATTGATATCATTATCTTAAGAATTTAGTGCTAAATTATTTGTCGTTGAAAGATATAGACAACGTAGTTTGATTTGAACCGGAATTTGAATATTGGGTATTAAATTTTAAAAGCTATAGTAATACATTATTATCATTTTCTTTTCTTTAGAAATGTCCAAATGTCACTTCACCATATGGATTAACCAACAAGAGTCTAAAAGGAAATGTTTGCTTAGCATTTAATCATATTCTTGTTTAAGAGTTTGGTCAATTTCAAGTTTTTAACTAATGTTAAGTAGGTGGAGGAAAAATCCATGAATTTTTTTTATAAAGTATACCTCGTAAATAGGATTATAAAAATATATCAAATTCGTCATGTTAATTCATTTATTCATTTAAATTAGTAAATTTTTTATTTTGAATTTGAATCATTTAAAATTTAGGTTAAACAATTAATTCGTATATAAACGGAGGTCAAAGGGATCAAACTCGCATAGTAATCATAAGTTCTTAAGATAAAATATAATTAAAAACATTTTTTTACCCCTCTAGTATGACAAAAAGCAACAACGGTATCCAATTCATTCTATCTGTTTTATATTATTTCTAAGCTATTTTATCCCTCTATAATACCCATTTTAGAAGTTAAAATCATATGCTTTAAAATGTAGTATTCAAATATATGTTAGAAAATTGGGAAACAGGTTTTAAATTTATCATCTTTTGAGCTCAAACATTATATTGTTCTAGCATCACATTGCAATTACAGTAGATCTTAAAACCTAATCATTCGTTCCTAATTTTTTTATTTTTTATTTCTATTTCTTTCCCATTTATTCCAAATTAAACAAAAACTTTATTTGCACACTAAAATTCAGCTATTAAATCATCATATATATATATATATTATTTAAATTATTTTTCTTGTGTATTTTATATTAATGGTTGATTTGATGACTGAATTATGTATTTTCAATTTATATGTTTATTTTGATTCTTATTTTCATTTGGGTTTAGCTAACATGTGCTTTTAAGGGCATATGATAAGATTACAATTTAAAAAAGCTTTTATTGAAAATAAAAAAAATTTTAAATTTTCAATACATTTATTTAATTTTGCATTAATTAAATATAAATATTTAAAATCTTCTGTTAATAGTAAACTTATTATATATTCTTAGGCCACATGTTAGCTAAACCCATTTTATCTTACATATTTTTATATTTTTAAA
>JASCZI010030423.1:30535-57717 GCA_036250425.1 Stylosanthes scabra | reverse complement strand
AAAAAAAAAAAAAAAAAAAAAAAAAAAAAAATTGCTAGACATTACTCACTGGAGGCAGATATAAAGACAATAGATGCAGGTTACAGCAATATGATACACATGAAATACTTTTGAGAATATTAATGTAATATATAAAGAAAAGGTAACAAAACACTAGGAATATATAATACACTTTTTAAGTGAAATATATTTAAAAATGATTGTAGAAAAGAACAGTATGAGCAGGTAAGTGCCACTAATAGTACCGCTACAATCAATGAACATATGTTAAATCATTATATTTGTGGTTGATGAGAATCATATTCAACCCAGCAGGCAGATGCTATATTTGTAATGTAGCACTTCAACACCTAGTCGGATGAGACTTGGCAATAAAGTGTGTAGATATTTAGCTACATTCAAAGTACAAACCTTAAACATTGGAAGAGATAATATTTCCTCAGGAGGCAACTTTCCTCTCTCCAATTCTTCTGGAGTTAAAAATTTATGTGGATCAGGACTATCTTTTTCTGGCTCCTGTAAATCTTGTCTTGTGTCATCATTTTTATGCTCATCCTTACTTTCTTTGGGAGCAATATTGATCTGCAAAATCATCAAAAGCAAGAACTATAAGCTACTATTATGTGCTACAAGAACCAAACTCAGGGAAAGTAAATGAATACCTGCAACACAGGGTTCTTCTTTTTTATTAATGGGATTTCTTTTGGGACTAAGGTAGCTGGTTTTACTCCAACATCCTCATGAGCGATATCTTTATCAATGGCAGGGCCAATAATTGTCTCGCGCCTGGCACGCTTCTTCTTAGGCTTTTCTGTTGTTGGCCCTACCTCCTAAAAATCCTTTTATTAATTTCCTATTATAACTTAAAAATAATGAAAAGGGTCGCATATACAGATGCAGTATATGTAAAACAAAGAATTGGCTCCATATATTAGATGCTAAGGAAGCAATGGCAATGTTACCTCTTCCGAAGATTCCATCTCTGATTCACCACTTGACAGATCTGCAGACTGAGGCTTCACAGGTACAGGAGGAGGGGGAGGTGGTGGGGCTGGCACCGCTGGAGGTAATGGCGGTGTTGGCAATGCCATACGAAATGGAGCTGGAATGTTCATTTTGTTCATTAAGTGTAGAACCTATATTAGATAGGTATAACAATTGTGATCACTATTTGCTACTCAGCGAAAATAAATAAATTCCACAGGTGCTGGAGAAAGAAACCAATGAATTTTCACAGCCTCAGTTAAATACTGGAACAACCTGAGTGTAAAATCGGGGAACAGCAATCAGAGCATTGACAATGTTGGTCAATATATTTCCATCTGGTGGAGGGTAAGCATACCTGTTAAACAAATTTCATTAGAGTATACCAAAGCCAAACCAAATAATTATACACCACACTGAAAAGATGGTTTGAAAACCATGCATCATACTTTCCATGAAAAGAAAGTAGAATACAAGACAACATATTATAAGTAAACATAATTATCATTCATATTTGTTTCATGTATTCAGCAGCAAACCACTAACATAGTAGTCACCAAAAAAAAAACCCACTAAAATAGTACAATATAACTTAAAATAACAGTTGTCACATGTTAGTTATCAATGGTCATCATTTGGAGTTTCCATTGTAAATTGAAAATTTAAGATAATAATCTATATCTTCATATCATATGTGAAATAGAAGAACAAATATACAAATTGTAAGAAATTGCAAGTTGCATTGGCATTCTGCTTCGCCTAATACATTATTCTTGAATTGCATCCAAAATAAGCAAACACCAGACAGAACATGATGCTGGGGAAGAATTTAAAAAAAAAATGAAAAGCAAGAGGCAGAGCAATTAAATGAAGATACACAAGATAGACTTGATAGAAGTAATTCTCATTTTAAAGTTTCATGATTCTATACTCTCACAGCCTCAACAACATATAAGTAGAACTATAGACTTTTAATCTACTATGATTTTTAAAGTGTCTTTTCATTAATCTGTTTTTTCAAATTAATTTTGTTGACCTGTCTGGCATATTTAAGTGCCAGTGAGCAGCCCTTTATAATCCTAAAGCAATAAAGCAACAAATACAAAAGACTGTAATTTCAGAAGCATACGTAAGGTGAGGTGGAAATGGATAGTCGACACCAAGTCTTTCAGCAATTGGCTCAGCAACAGGGAAGCATCCTGATTTTGTATCTCCATCAATAGCTTTGGTTACAGTTGTATCTTTATCCATGGTTGTTTTAGAGTCCTTTCCAGGCTGAGCTACACTGCCTTTTTTGCCACTCTCCATTGGATTATTAGCTCTCTCTACTGACAAGACTTTACCAAGAAGCCTCAACCTGACCAACCCCATGAAAGTGAAGACACAATCATACAAAGAATACAGTTTCTGATCAACTTTACAGCGTTATATTTATATTAAAATTTTCAGGGCAAGTATTTTACTCGTAAAGTTGAAACATCAGGAATCAAATGAAAAAGATATCAGAATAGACGAATATGAAGTAGAAATATAGAAATAAGAAACAACAATAAAGCCTTGTCTCACTAGATGAGATTGGCAACATGGATCCACAATGCCATTGCGCTCTATCATTTATAGTGTCTGAAATAAGCTCATTTGAGCATAAATCTCTCCTGATCATCTTTGGGGTATTCTTAATCTAGGTGTCTCCCTACCCATAACCACTAGTCTATCTCCCGTTTGATCTATCATCCTAAACAAAGGCTTTGCTAGTCTTCTCCCCACATGTCTATACCACCTAAGACAATATTTCACCATCTTTTCAATAATAGGTGCCAATCTGACTTTCTTTCTCATGTTCTGGTTCCTTATTTTGTCCATTTTTGTATGACTATTCATCTATCGAAGCACCTTCATCTCTACCATGCTAAGATTATTTTCGTGTCCACCCTTTATCACCCAAGACTCCATTCCATACAACGTAGCTGGTTTATGATTTACATCATCCTCTGTTTTTCTATTGTTTTGAATAATACAACTAAGAAATATAGGATTAAGAAATTGCAAAACAAAATTAATATACACCAAAGCCATCTCTTCTAACATGCAATCAATTCATTTCAAAAATTGAATTAAAAGGACGGAAACAAATGGTTCAAAGAAAAATTAGAATACCCATTTAGTTGACGTTGTGCTTGAGATGCCAGCATTTCATTTTTGAAATCCACAAAAGCACAATTCCTCAACCTGAATTATATAAAGCAATTATGATTAATATTCATGAACAAAAATAAATTGGAATAAACTTTATCAATTAATCAAATAACAGTGAAATACTTTTGAGTGAGGCACCGCAAACAACAACAAACCTTTTTCCACAAGGAGCATCATCTAGAGAGATCTAATAATGTTACAGTAAATAAGTTTCACAAAGAGACATGGAACACCACCATCAACAAAAAGGCAGGGTTCAAGTAATTAACAGTTAGCTATAAGCCGCTGTGCAATGGAGTTAATAAAAGCTGCCAAAAAGCTGAGGCTAATATACAACATAGTAGCATAAAATATAAATTCTTCTATATCTCACACTCTAAAATCGAAAATCCCAAAAGTTCCTGTTGATATTATATTATGTAAAGTTTCTTTATGTATCAATCATGAAAAATTAAAATCAATTAGGATTTAGGAATGATTAGTTTCTCACTGTAATTATGATTCATAATTAGTTACTATATAAAATCTACAAGCTGAGGAGTTCAATACCTTAAGCTTTCGCATTATAATAACTAACTAATCAGTTCTTTCTTTAATAAAATGAAAAATTATATTAAGTTCACATAGAAGTCTACAGTTTTATTTATTTAGTAGTGTCAAACATTTAGATTTAGTTACTTTGTTCGTTATGCCAAAAAGGATTTCCACTCATCACCTTATTTCATAGGCCACAAATTACAAAATGCATCATCCAAATAAATTCTTTCCTTAAAAATATAATCACAACAAATGCCCACTTAATGGCTAACGCTTGACATGACGATGGAACACCACGGAACTCAAACAAGCACCAACTCCACTAATTATTTCCTTTCCTTCTTGTTCACTCTACCATTTTATGAAGGATAAAACACCATTTAGGGTTTCTCATTCAATTAAGATCTCCAATGGACATGGAAATAACTCAAAACCATTGAAATTTGAAATATGTAAGCTCGAAAATCATGAAACAACATTCGAAGAAATGTTAAACATACAACATTTCATCAAACACCTGACAAGCAACATAATATACCCATAACCTATCACGGTATCATCTATTTCCCTTCCTGTCTTACAAAGAATAGATTGGTGGCAAATCAAAGGGTGGAAACTCACCGATGTTAATCAATGTGACCTAATGGTGGCACAAAGCCTTACATTACAAACTTATTGCGAATAAGTGATATTACTGAAATTCTAGAAAGGAGAAACTTTAAATAAATATATAAAACCAGTGGCAGTTAAATTACCTTCCAGTAAGGCAAGGACGAACAGAAGAAGCACCATAATGAGATAAGAGCCGAGAAAGGGTGTCAAGAGGTATAGCTTCAGGAAGGTGCTTAATCAAAAGGGTCACTGGTGAATCCATAGCTAGAGGTTTTGATTCTGCAGGTGATGCATGTAGGTACCCAAAAAATGCTTAAGAGGGGTCTAAATTCAATGAGTTTATATAATATATTTATTTTTTGAAAAAGAAAAAAGAAATTAAAATACTATGATGGCTTGAGGGGAGCATGAAGTAACTAAAAAAACATACCGTTATTCTATCAGGAAGTGAACAATCCTATTGAGGATGGCAAAAGTCAGAGTGATGCTTCAGCAATCAGCATTGGGATTGATGGGAAGCAAGGTTCTGAAAACCAAAGAACAAGTTCAGAATATTGGATCAAAAGTTTAAAAGTTCAACTAGATTAACTGGGGTTCAACCGGAATATTTGAATAATAATAATAAAATAATATATTAAACAGTAAATCATATATAAGTACACAACAACACAAATCTTCTGTTGTGTGAAACAAAAAATACACAAATTCAAAATATCGTCCACAGCTGCAAGCCTGCAACATTAAATCAGGTAGGCAGAAAACTTAAAAAGAAGCCAGCAACAAAAGTTCACAAGAAGGCAGAAAAACAGTACAAACAGAAGCAAGAAGAGGGAGGATCCTAGGCGACGGAGAAACCGAAGCGATGACGGAATGTGAGTGAGTCAGCAAGAAGAGAAGAAGAGAACTAGAAAAGAAGTGGGAAGAAGTGATGAACTCTAGGGGGTGACCATGGTGTCATCTTTCCACAAATCAAACCAAAACCACTCCAAACCATTTTCCCACATAGTAAATAGGTTTAAGGCCGGTTAGCAATATGGTGCATTAAACTGGCTCACTAAACATAAACTGGTTTAAACTTTAAAAACCATTTTATATAGAAAAACTAGTTTCCAGCATATTAAAAAAAAAAAAATAGTTTACATAAAAATAATTTGTTTGAACAGATTTTATGAGAAAAAAAAAACTTGTTTTTAACTTTAAGAAACCAGTTTAAAACTTGTTTACAAACAAGGCTGACGATTTGGTAACCCTACCAGTATCCTCTTCTCAAAGAGGAATAAAACCCAGTTTACAAGCTTTCCCATGAGTTCAATCCATATTTTCTTTTCATATTTTCTCATGAGTTCAATCCATATTTTCAGAAATGAAATATATATCTCAGAATAGCATAAAATTTAGTGTTGTAAGCCCAATTTACTGGTACACAATACAGACCATATCTTTGTTCTACATTAGATGCTAAATTCTTTTGGAGCTCCAATTAAAGATATTTTCAGAAGAACATAAATTGGTTATCAAAAGGTGACTATCACAAAAATTTATGTGCCTTTCAAAGTAATTTCATGAGCAACCAAATAATATGTTTGCAACAAACTAGACATTAAGAATATAATTGACCTCCTACCAATGATGTATTAGCTAATAAGGAATAACATTTTCTTAAATTGCTTCTTGTGCTACTATAAATTTCAGCTCATTGCACAATTTCAATGGAATCTAAATTATAACAATCACTTATTTCATTAAACTTTCTTTTCATAAAAAACCATTGGTAATAGATCATCAATTTTCAAGCATAGAACAACATATGACACAATTTGACAGCAATGTTACATGAATAAGAAACTAGTCTAGTTTTCTTTTTTCTTCTGCACTATCATCAACTACACAATTGGAAAAACCACACCAATTGTTCATAAAAAAAAGTGAACACAAACAGATTTGTAAACCCCAAAACAAAGCCTCTACGAGTCTCAAAAATATGCACCTTGCTGTGTTCTGTTCAGACCAACTAGACAAAACTCTTAATATAAGAAAGCTCAACTAGTCATATTATAACACCTAATTATTAATTAATAATACTGAAGCGAACAAAATGTAGATGTTGAAGTAATCATGTACTAATTTGAATTAGAAAATATTAACATAAACCTCTTATTAATTGGGAAAAACTAAAGTTTATGAATCATGAAGCAAATTCAACGGAGAAATTGAGAGAAGAGTAAATCTTAACCATGGACGAGGGAGGAAGGTGACGCAGGTGTTGAACAAAGTAGGAGGAGATGTGGAGAACGGAGTAACAATGCCGGCGACGGCGACTCTGGCGGAGTTGGAAGACAGAGAAGGAGAAGGAAGGGGAGAAGAGGAAGGTAGCGGTAGTAGCAGGAGCGTAGGGGAATTTATTTCAAGGTTCGGAAAACTGGACCAGTCATCGAACCGCTCGAGCTATTGGTTGTGTAGGGTTGATACTTGAGGTGTCTTCACTCTTTTCTAATTCTATAAGTGTTTTGGACTTTTGGGCGTGCCTATTGTTCCACTCTTGGCTGTGATAGTGTTTAAGGACAAAATGCATGGGATTAAGGCTATTTCCATGGTGCTGGCTGTGTGGGGCTTTATATCTTATGTGTATCAATACTATGTGGATGAAAGAAACTACAATTCTGAAAATAGTAGCTTGCTATTAGTGCTTATTAGGTCCAAATAGGATTGGTTGTGTTATTTTTCTGTTACTTGCTACTAGTGCTTGTTAGGTCTAGTCTCTAGTATATAAGAGTTGTATCTCTTAGTGTAATATCTTAAATTTCATTTTCTCTTATTCAATAAATCACAGATTCTAAATTCTCTCTTTTTACATTCTCTCTGTTTCTTTCATAGCTTCACTGACTTCTCTGAAAACTTTCAAGCTCAGTGGCTTGGTTTGTTCTTTCACTATCAATATCTTGTTAGCACTTAATTTATTCAAAGAGACTGATACCAGTGCTTTTATACTTGATTGATTTTCACCTAAGGTGAGATTTTCACTAACTAAGAAATCCTTTTATCAAGAGCTGAAGTGCATTCATATCTACAAATTAATTGAAACAGGTCTCAAAATAAAACTGATTTTTCCAACAAGCAAAGAAGCACACATGTCCTTAACTTGAGACTTTAAACCAAAATCAGTAAAAGGCAAGATTAAACAACATATGCACAACAACAAGTCTAGAACAGAGGGGGAAAAAAACAGCACTCAATGTCCAGAACAGAATTACGACAGGGTTGGAAATTGGTGGCAGAATACCTCGTTGAAGCAGCCACAAGAGTGACAACGAGACAGCATCTAGGCGGCGGCACGGCGGAGGGAACGCGGCGGCAAGGCGGCGATTGAACTGGACGACACGAGAGAGTGACAAATAGTGAACGGTGGTGGTTGAACGTGGAAGCGATGGCGAACACGATAATGCCGACGAAAGTTGACGGCGACGACACGGCGCGGATGGAACCGGCGGGACGAACGGTGGTGGTTGGAGCCTTGGAGGTTCTGGCTTCCCACGGCTAGGGTTCCTCACTTCCTCTAGGTGTTGGGGAAGAAGTGGTGGGGCTCCAATCTCCATTGCTGAGCTCCGGTTTTTTTTTTAAAATAAAACGACGTCGTATATAAATTTTTGAAAAACCGGCCTGGTTCCGTTCCGGTATGACCGTCCGATTTTTGGCCGGTTCACCGGTTTTATAGCGATTTCCAAATTTCCAATTTCTCCATCTAAACTGAACCGCATTACTCACCCAGTCGCGGTCCAACCAATTCAATTGGCTGGTTCAATCAGATTTTCAGAACCTTGATTTATTTACTTATTTTATTTATTTATTTTTAAAGATCTTTTACCTTGGAAAAATAAATAGAGTTAACCACCAAAATTGTTCTCGAATTTTCAATTCATTGATAAAAATATTCATAAATTTTAAAAAGATAAATGTGCCCCAATATTATTAAAACGTGACAAATTTACCTAAAATGAAGAGTGGAAGTTGATCCAATAATATTAAAATAGATAGATTTATCACATTTTAATAATATTGGAGGACACTGTTGAGTTTAGAAAACACTATGTATTTTTGTATGATAACTAAATATTAATATTGGTTGGGTGAAAAAGCCTAAGTATTGTTTGGTGTTGTATGGTTGTATGTGTGAAGTTATTGCAGCCCAAATGAGAGTAAAGGCTTATTGGTGTAATTGTAGAACAAAAACTGCATTCCTTTAATCATGGACAAAAATCGTTTTGGTGCAAAAGAGAAGGAGGGAAGTTACCTCTCTTGTTTGCAACAACAAGTTAGATATCAACATCAACAATTTAATGGAAGAGAATCCAATTTGGAGCTTAAGCAAAGATAGAGGGCTGAGATTAAAAAAAAAAAAAAAATTGATCAATCAAATTATCTCTCCTCTATTCTTTGCTGCAGCAAAGGCATAGGACAAAAATGAGAGGTTGCTTTGCATAGTAAAATGATACCTTGTGACCTTGCCAAGATTATCATTTATGGGATGGCTACCATTTTGCACCAGGCTCAAGGCGTTGGAATTGAGGATTGAAGTTGGCTTGCTTCATGCTTTTTTGAAGCAACACCTTTATGATAAAAGGAAGTCCAACTAAAGAGTTTAGCAAGAAGAGAAAGAGAAAATTTTATAATCATTCATATTGCTTCTACAGTGTCTTCTCCTTCATTATGCTTCATGAATATTAAGTTTTTTTAGTCTATCATCTCTTATTTCTATGAGGTAAAAGGCAATATTCGATAGACATTTGAAAAAGCCAAAGAGTGAAAAAATAAAAGAAAGATAGGTTAGAAACAAAAACTAATTAAAAACATAAAAATCTTGAATGTGTTTCTCTGTTTTGAGGATTGAACTTTTGGTGTTCCACTTTATCAAGTTGGGTTAGCACTTATCCTCTTACCCAAGTTGGGTTAGCACTTGAAAGTCTAAGTTCTATGTGAAAAGAGCTTAGAAGTAGTTTCCTTGAATAGAGTCAGTGAAGCTAGAGAATTGATGTTTGTAATCATTTTAATGATAATGGAATTCATCTTGTTAATGGTGGGACTGTATGTAGGCCACAGTGGAGTGGTCAAACCAGTATAAAAGAGCTTGTGTTCTTTACTGCTTTTTGTTTTCGTTTTGTTATTTAAGCTACCTGCATTTTATGAGATAAAACGAAAATGTCTTATGCTTCCGCGCTAAAACAAAATTAGTATCTTTAAGTTCCAAATCTATTGAGTTCAAGCTTTTGCAAAAAATGGTCCTAGATTCAATCCCCCTTCTTTAAGCCTTTCACAACCTTCGAACACACTACCATTTTAAAATTCATAAGTATTTTTGTCAATAAATTGAAAATTCAGGGACAATTTTGATGATTAACTCAGATAAATAAATAACAAATATCAAATAACTAGAAGATGCTATAAATAAAAAAAAAAAAATTGATGATCAATATTTTTTTAACTCACAACATCAACCAATTAACAATTTTATTTATCATCATCTAGCTAATATTATTATTTCAAATAATTTATCTTTTACTAATTTATATTATCAATTTTTACGTTATATTTCTTTATTAGCTAATTATTAGATGATATTTTATTGTTTATCTTACCCTACTTAAAAAAAAAACTATGAAAGAAAAAATTGGTGCAAAAGATTTCTCTAAACTTTTATCCAAATTCTTTATTTTCTTATGTTACTCTTCTATCCTTAGCTAATTAGTTTTATTTTCATATCTTAGTCCAATTTTTGCTTTTATAGAACTATATCTAAGTCTTTGTAATTCATATATTTTTTCAGTAAACTAATAGAATAGTGATTTTTAGTATTGAAAAGATTTTAAGAAAATGATTTCTAGAATTTTTAGATTAGTTCTGTATCTAATTTAAGTTATTATTTAGTCGTAAGAAAACTTGAGAAAATAATACTTAAAGTTCTCAAATTGTTCGAGGTATCAAATCTAAATCACTGGTATTTATATTTTGTTGTAATTAAATCTGAATTAACACTTAATCTTGGAGGAAAGAATATGTTCCATAGGGGTGAGCATGGGTCACGGGTACCCGATTACTCGTCCGGATTCAATCCAAACCAATTATATTGGCATCAGTACCCGATGCGTAATTGGGTATAATTGGGTCCAACCTATTAGGTCCAACCTAATATTGGTTCGGGTATTGGTTCTGGAGGAACGGAATCCGAAGCAACCCGACTACCCGATTATATCTAATATTAATTAAAAAAATAAAAATAGGAAAACTATATAACGCAAATGTTGTAAATTGTAACCCTAACACATTTGACACAATTACACAAACCCTATCACTGACGGCGCCCTCCCACCTCCACATTCACAAACCTTTCCTCCTTTAGTCCTTCTCCTTCCCCTGACGCCGCCGCCGATGGTGTTGCCCCATCGGAAGCCTCGCATCACCTCCTTCCACTAACGCACGCATGCCTCGCTTCGCCTCGACTTCAGCCTCAACAACGGACTCATCTCAGGCTCGTCGTCGCGTGTCCACTGCTCAAGCTCGCCGTCGCACCTCCGGTCAAGCTCGTCGTCGCTCGCAGCTCTCTAGCCCGTGTCGAGGCCGGCTTGTTCTCGGCTTCTCGTAGCCCATTTCGACGTCGCATTCGCTTGTTCTCGCAGCCCACGTCGCCTCGCCGTCTTCCCTTGTCACCTGCGCTGCCGAGCTTGTCTTCTATGCTGGTACATGGTTTAAAACAAAGAAAATGTTCTTAGCTACTTATCTAATATTTATATTCTTTCAGTTCCTATAACATGTATAAGTTGTTGTGTATCTGATTCTTTATCACCCATAATTATTCATTTCTATATCTTATGTTTGTAACGTTGATACTGTTAACGTTGATATAGTGGTATGATTTATGCTTTCTATTTTTTCTTTTTCTTTCTGAATCACATCAGGATTATCTCATTTGTTTCTGATTTAGAATCTCAAATTGAACTGTCTAGTGTTCATTGTATATCAAATTATCAATCAATATGGTGTAGTGTTCCATACTATAGTATGGTAAACAATCCTTCTGTGTTCTAATTTTTTTATTTTTTTTCTTGTTCATTCAGTTTTGTCTTTTGCCTTGAAAATGTTAAACAAAGAAAATGCTTACATGGTTTAAATTTTTTTGAATTTCCTTGTTTAATTGGGTACCCGATTGCTCGAACCGAACCAACCCGCTCTTGATCGGGATGGATTGGTTCGGGTCTAAGCAGGAAAAATGCAAAAACCAAACCAAACCGAACCAATTAGAATTTACTTGGTTCTATTCTATTTTTACCCCAAACTCGAACCAACTCGACCCGTGCTCACCCCTAATGTTTCGGATATTGGGTTCAAACAGCCCTAATCCATTACGAACATATTTCATTCAATTCCTTCATAATGGTTAAATTCCTTCTGGATCTAAAAATGGCCAGCAATTTTATCTATCAAATCTACAAAAGATAACATTATATGGGATAGAGAGTGGGAAGTTAGATACAACTATGTTTACAGGGAAGGAAATCAGTGTGCAGACTGGTTAGCAAAGAACAGTATTTAAACTAGCCTTGGATTTAATTTTATAGGTCAACCTCCTTTAAGTCTGAAAAGCAAGATTGATGATGATGTAAGAGGGGCTACCTTACCCCGAAACATAGTTGATACAGTGTAGTTTTCATTTTTTTTAGGCTTCTAGCCCCCTTTCAATACCAATAAACAGGAAGAAGATCATATTTGAATTGATCTTGTACAGATTAATTCTCCAAATATAATAGAAATCACGTGTATATAAAAAGGGAGATCAGCTCTCCCTTCAAGTACGTCTTCCAAACATTACCTCATTAACTGCATTAGGAGAATTTCTAAATCCTTATTCGGCGAACTTCTACTAATATACAACCATATTTTTACATAAAACCCTAACTTTCATCTTTGACACATGTGATTATATCGGGAGTCTCAAACTATAGAAGGTACATCTGGTAGAGAATATATTTTGTACACTTATCCCACTGAAGGACTATTTCACAATGGCCCTCTATACTTTGGTGAAGAATGAAGACAATTACTCCTATTGTTGGAAGGATATTTTATTATTTCAACGGTTGTAAGCACAATTCTAATAGTGTATGTGCTAAATTATTATTATAGCTAGATTAGTTTTATCAATAAACGATAAAAGCCAATCAGTAGCCTACAACGATTTATATAAAAGAAAAAGGAAAGAAAACAAATCTATAACGAGAATCGATTTATTAGGACATGTTTAAATTTTTATTTTTTCGAATAATTTATCCAAGTGAAAAATCCTAATCCTTAATACTCTTATTTACCGGTAAAGGCCCAACACACAATGAGACAAGCTAAACCAACTCTTGTTATCTATCTACCTATCGAATTTGTTTGGTGTTGAAATTCTTAACCAAGAGCAAGAGATTGTAAAAACAATTTTTTAACTTTAAACCAACATGTTACCTGGCATGGTCAAGAGAAGGGATGTTGGATCTAAGTCACTTTTAGGTACCGTGCTAGCTTCATGTGCGATCTCTAGAATTTTTTGACTATTTAATCAAAATGAAGAAATAAAATTAATAATAATAATTTTATTTGTATATCAAAATTAATAAATAATATATAAAATTAATTTAGATTAACTTTATTTATTTTTTAATATCTTATTTAAAAAAAATCATATAATTCATTTTTTAAAAAAAATAAAAGTACTTTTTTTAAAAATGCATTTAAATGATTTAAATTTGATAAAAGAATATTTTTTAAATAAAAAATACTTTTTTCTTAAAAAAATGAATCCAAACGAATAAATAATACGTATTAAAATATTAAATATATATTAAAAATAAATTAAATTATATATATATATTTTATATTTTAATATGTATTATATACTGGTGATTAATTTTAATAATTAATTTTAATATATAGCTAAGTATAACCCGGTAAAAATAACCCAATGCCATAGATAAATACTTGAATTAACTGGTCTAAATTTAATAGAAAATTGGTATTTGAACCCATTTGGGTGTAGACACATACATTGATTTAATAAAAAGGAGAAAAAAAAGGCAGAATGAGGGGGGGATAGTTTGTCCTATATTTTTGTGTATGTAAAAGTTGGTGATGATGTAGTAAAAATTAATAATGGAGTTCAAATAGTATTGGTAAGGTGTTATTTTTTTTTTTTTTTTTTTGACAGTAGTATTGGTAAGGTTAAGATACTTAAAATATTTTAGTTATCATTATGATTTTTATTTAAACTATTTATTGTTAAAACTAAATATTTTTTATAATATGGGAAAATGAAATTTATGGAAAGAAAGAAGGTGACATTGGATGATGTAAGGGTTGTAGGCAAGGGCAATTGGGCATCGTTAATTTCATTGGGACAAAGGATCTAGAACATCCTTCGTTGGAGCTTCCCCATTGGTCGGTGAGCCCCCAAATTACAGCACTCTTTCCCATGTCTTCATGCACAAATTCATAAAATTTATTTTTTCTTTTTTTCTTTTTTTTTCCTTACAATTTGATTCTTTGCATTCATTTGTAAACACTAAAATCCTTTCATTTTATTCTATTATATATATTATAAATATAGTTATGTTATATCTTATATCCATATTAAAAATCAGTTATTTATATTGGTAAAAAAAATAGTGCTACAGAATCAATTTTAGAAAACCATTAGGAAGTTAATAATTAAATTATCATCTAAAATATATATAAATTATCATCTATAAATATGTATTAACTTCCTATTGGTCATAATATATTGGCTCCCTAATCTTTTTCTGGTAAAAAATATCAATAAAATAAATAATACATTAAATATATAGAAATAATACATGGTCGTTAATTTAATAACTAATTTTTAATATATATAATATAATATTTTTGCTAAACATATTGCATTTTTATGAGAAAATGATACTTTTCTTCTCAAGTGAGATAACTAAATGACAACCCTTTTTTTAATATTATAAAATGTATAAAAAATGTATAACATCTTTTTTACATGATTAAAATAATATGATTAAAATAAGTCATAATTATCTTTAAATGAAATACAACTATCTTTAATAAAAAAATTATATATAAATAAGTTATAACTGTTTAACTAATTCAAATAAAAATCATAATAGTATAAAACTTATATTTATTATTAGAGAAGGCCCCTCGATTATTTTATCTTTATAGAATATATAAAAAAATTTTCTCTTGTAGGATTAAAATAACAATCATAGCATGTATATGTCAAAAATAGCTACTAAAATTAGCTATTAATATCAAATATATATTAAAATATAAAATATGTATTGAAAATATTATAAAATCTATGTATTTATACAAAAATACTAAATACAAAAATATATAATAATTTATTAATGACTACTTTTGGTATACAAATAATATTTTTTTTACTAACATACCCTTTAGTCTTTTTGAATAGTATACACTTTAATAATAATAATAATAATAATATAGCTTTTAATTTGTTACAAAATTATTTATTTATTTTTTTGTATATTTCATGATTAAGGATAAAATATTAAAAATTAAATAAAATTTATTACATTAATACTAATTATATACTCTTTATTATTATTATTAACAAAAAATTATCACCAATTTATTATATATAATTATAATAATTATTCAAGAATATTTTGGTCAAGAGGATTAGAGAATAGGTTAATTTAATCTTACAATGGATGGGAGTGCATATTTTATAAATAAAGAGGAAAAGAGTATAATTTTCTTATTTTTCAATTAACATTAATTTTATATCCTAGCAACAAATACAATTAATGTATAAAAATAAAATTGAAATTCATTTAATTGATTAATTATTTAACTACCCCCGTTTTGTCTATGTTCTCTTTTATTTATCGTTACTCTTTTTCTTCTGATTTTAAGGGGGAAAAAAAATGAATGATGAGAATTGATCGCTTTCTTCCATTAATTCCGGTATATATCACTTTTCTCAAACTTCGCATTTTGGCATGCACTCCCATGAAAGAAGCAAAATCACCGAGACCGACTAGCAGTGAATTGCAAAGGAAGAAGCCCAAAATCCCACATGCTAAAATTTTCTTTTATCAAAACTTTTACATTAAGCTATAAATAATTAATATTTTCAGTTACCATATCTTCTTATCTAATAGGTGAAGTATTAATTCGTCATCAATCAAAGCCTCATATAAAAATAAAGTTCTATTTATATCGAAGTATAAATAGTCTTTTATTTAATATAGAAATAAATAATTTAGTTGGACATGATGAGCTAAAATTACTTGTTCAAATAAAATTATTGTATAATAAAATTCGAACTTCTATTTTTTTAATAAAAAAGTACACATATATAAATAATTTAATTAAATTTAATTGAAAATAAATATACGTTTGTGAAAATGCAAGAGAACAAAAGTGTGGTAGAGTTATCCGCAAGCATAAAAACCCTACTAATGCTTTGCTTTGAATGGAAAAGGAATGTATGTACATACACTTTAACATAAAATATACATTTAATAAAATCAAATAAAAAAAAAAACCTCAAATTAAAACTCCAAAAAACTCACATCATCACATACATGAATGGTGAAAAAGCCTTCCTTCAATACAATTCCTTCTCTTCCAATATAGCCGAAATTTTTGCCTTTACCCTTATCCCAATCCCATTCCCCAGCCAGCTCTACCGTACTTTAATTTCTATATAATATATATATAACCCATTTTAATTATTATTATTATTTCATGTCACTTTGCTTAGAAACCCATCTCTCTTACCCTATTTTCCTTTCTCCTCACACTCGCATCTGTTTCTATTTCTAGTTTTGATCCCCTCCTATATCATCTTATCCCTTTAGACCCAATTATGTGCCTAAGCAACATGCATCTACACAACGAAAACATGGGCAAAAGTGAATAATGAAGTAGTGGACACAATTAGATACGTATACAAACAAAGTATATATTATGTATATAAGTATGTAGCCAAATAATTGTGCAAGGTATTCTTATACGTTGAGAATTATATTTTGTAATTACCGTTTTTTTTCTTACCGGATACCTCATTTACGCAAATTAAAGTGAAAAAAAATAATATGTTATGTGCACAACAAAAATCAATCCCTCGTAAAATACATGTGATACGAAAAAAAAAAATATAAAGAAAAAAGACTATGTTAAAATTGAATAAAAATATATATTAAAATGAAAAAGAGATATATTAAAATTGAGTAGAAGTAAATTTCTCTATTTTTTACAAGGGAGATGAATTACACAATCTCACTTATACACATCATGATTTCATCACATAACCAAAAATTGGTATACACTCCACTAATATCTGCTTACATACATTGTCTAACGATTATAATAAATTATGAGGTAGGTATTTATAAAACTCATATTATGTTAAATATCAAAATTCTAAACGCATTGTTATAAAGCTCACTACAATAAATTTAAAATATATAAAATCAAATTGAATATTCTAAAAATATAATCTGACAAATATTTATAATACTTGTCATTCTTTTATATCACGAACATCTTAATCGCTTATTAATATACACATTGAAATAAAAAATATTTATTAAATATATATATATATATATATATATATATATATATATATATATAAAATAGTGGATTTGATAATTAATTTTTTTTTGTATATATGATATTTTTGGAGGAAAAAAACATAGTCGTCACAGTAATATTATTTTTTTTCCCCACGGTATATATCCTTCAATACAGCAGATCAAACACTAATTTGCTATGTGCTAGTATGAATAATCAAACCTCCAACACTTAACGAAGAGAATAAGTGAGTTGAGTACTCAAGTACCTTAGCTTGGTTAGTAGTGAAATCTAAAAGTTAGCTAAATGCATACATAAAAAACAAAATATGTAAGTTGCATTGAGTCTTATATTCCGAGAATAAATTCATTAATATTCTCCTTTATGAGTGAGTGATAAAAGATAAGACTCAAATTAATCGAGTCTCACACACCCTAATAATCAAATAGATGAGATCAGTGAATAATTAATTATTAATTAACATACCAGGAAAAAAATACAAATACCTCAACACTTATACATGCATACTTAGTACATAGACCTTATCACATACAACAACTCAACCATCAGTGGAATGGAATAATATTTAGGAAAACATGTGAGGGACTAGGTTGCTTTAGACAAAAGATTCAGGCGACAATCAAGAAAACCTGTGATATTTGTTGTCACAACAGACACAGTTTTTATTTTCTGTTTTCCTGTTTCTTTAACCTTTTTTTTTAATGTATTTATTACCATGAAGACTCTAGTGATTTATATATTATTGTTATTATTATGAATTTTGTATAGACCTTTCATGATTTGGATAACTCTTCTATATATTTTTGTTTTTGTCTTATGCTAACTTTTTAATTAAAAAAATATATTTTAAATATTTTTAAAAAATTTTACATGTAAAATTATTTTTGTCAATTAAATTTAACTTAACAATAAAAAATAAAAATAAGAATATGTGGGTTGGTGAAAGTGTGTATCGTAGAATTGAGATTAGATTAGTCAGAAATACCTAACACTTATTATAAGCTCTCAAGAATTTTTATTTTTTAGACGTGAAACTTGTAATAAATTTGTTAAAAGTTGAATTAATTTAGTTATATTTAATTTAAAAAAAAAATTGTACATGTACTGTAGTATGGATCATAGTAAAAGTTTTGATATTATCTTGTAAAATTATTTATTCTAAAAATTTAAATTAATAATAAAAGACCTGAACCATTATATATATTATGTAAATGACCTTCCCTAGAGTAATCTTCTGCACAGATTCAGGAAATTTATATTCACGTGCTCCCTCAACTTGATTAATCAAATTCCAGCAATTTCATTACATGCTCACTGCCCCACTCATATAATAAACTGATTTAACTAAGATTCTATCGCCCTTTAAAATAATTTTATTTTATAATAATAATAATACAATTTATTAATTTACTATGATAATAGGAGTACCAGATGATATTGAATTATTGATTTCTTTTTTAAAAAAATAATAATATATGTATGCAGAGATCAGAGACTTTTAAAGTATGTGACTGATATACAAGGAATACATACATATCCCCAAAACAGAAGAGATACTTAAATTCAATTCATTAGTACAGTTGGTTATTACATTTCAAACCGCCGATTATTGGTGAAAAGAATCGTGCTATATATGCGGACTATAACATAAATTGGAATTTGCAAAGGAAATAACAACTACAATATATAGTAATAATGTTTCGCTGGGAGGCACTAGCTAGGAGCTAATAAGCAAGCAACTAGAACGTTTTATTCACAACTTGATAGAAAAATAATGTATCATTTTTCTTGGGAATTAATGCTTCCCATTCTTGGTGGGGTGCCACTTATTTTTTATATATATGTATATATATTCGAACAGCATAAAATAAATATAAATAATGCTGCATGAAGAATAATGGAAGGGATCAAAACTAAAATGAGGAGTCTGCCAGCGACCATATAGAGTCATATACAGAGATTATTTTGCAAGTAAAAATAGATATGTAGTAGGGATGGAACAAATAATAGTAATAATTTTAGTGATAATAATTCTCCAAAGACCAAATTTAGTTTAATGCAACGAAATTTCTTATGAGTATACACGAGTCATGAGTTGAACCTTGAACAGAAAAAGAAAATAAAAAAGAAAAAGAAAAAGGAATAATAGAAAAGAAAAGAGTAGTAAAACAAACCAACTAATATAACAAAAGAATATATAGATTTACATGATTTCACCGGGTCCTTGTCCTCGATAGAACCTATGATAAAAAAAACCTAACACTTAAAAAAAAAAGTCATGGATATCATAAATCTATACAGTATATATGTGTATCCAATAACCTTTAATTTCCTCCTTAATCCTACAATGATATATGTATATATGATAATGACAATAATAATAATAACATATAATAAATAATAATTAATCGGTGTATATATCTGTAGAAGCCTGTTTTAAAAAAACCAGCAACATAGTAGTATATCTGTAAATCACTATATGCATGATATATGATGATACTTATATGAATATGATGAAGAATTATATAAAAAAAATCAAACACACATTGGTGATTGGTGATGATGATGATGAATTTTCAGTAGGCATCCCACAAGCATTCCAAATCGGAGAGAGGTGCAACTGATGAAGAAGGACCTTCAAGATCCTCGTACAATGTCTTGCTATTGTTATTATTATGCTGCTGCTTTGAAACCACCGATGACGTGTCATTTGTGTTTCTGTCGTTGCTCAGCCCCGTCTCTTGCGAAACGCTCACTACCGATTGGTTGCCGGACGAGAACTGCTCCACCTTGCACTCGCCGCCGTTGTTATAATTCTTTGATGCGATTGCTCTTAGTAGCATATCATCATGTTGTTGATGATGATTATGACTACTTTGATGATGGCTCAGATTGTTGATGTTGTCGACCCCATAATAACTGGGCCACGAGCTTTGGTAATTATTATTATTATTATTATCTAATGATGATGATGAGAACAAATTGTGGTGGTGATGAGAAGAGAGTGTGTTGTTGAAATTGGGAATCTGGTAATTGGTGACGGCGATTTGGTTGCTTCTATTATTGTGTTGTTGTTCTTCAGGCTTGATGAGGATCTGATGGCTGTTGTTGAGTGATGATGAGAAGGTGGGGAAATAATAGCCGTCTGATTTTAGAGGGTTGTTGATGACGCCTTTGAATTCATCGCCAGATGATGGGTGAGGGTGAGGGTCCATGAGAGGAGGTAGTGTGGAACAATCTAGAAGATCATCACCTATTGAGTTCATCCTCAGTAGCCCAGGAATTATTGTTGATGATGATGATGGGGTAGTTGTAGTTGTAGTCTTCTTTACATCTGTGTTCTTGTGAAAAACCCTTGACACAACCCATTCATCCTGAAAAAAAAAAAAAAATCAATTAGAATCTCTATCTATGAATACAAATGTACTCAATAATAAAACAAAAAGTTACATGATTATTTAAAAGAGAACCAAGGAAAAGAAGAAGGACCAAACATGAAAGGAACTCCAAAACCAACTTACAAGGAAATAAAAGGCACTTTCTAAAAGGTGATAATAATATGTGAGAGAGAAAGAGAAACTACTACTCCATACATACATACATACATACATGATTTTAATTTTTCTCAAAAGTCAAGGGAACAAAAAAAAAAAAAAAAAAGAAGAAGAAGAGACCAACCTTTGCAGCCTTGGGGAGGTTATAATTAGCAAATTTTCCTTCTAATCTGAACTCATGCATGACCCAATTGGTCTTTTCACCCTTGGGAGCTCTACCTCTGTAGAACACAAGCGTCTTCTTCATCCCAACAAGATTCCCTTTCCCTTTGAAAATCTCCTTGTCTTTTCCGGTTGCCTTCCAGTAACCGGAATCCGTGGCTCTATTCGTCCTCATCCCTGTCGGGTATTTTCTGTCTTTCTGACAAAAGAAGTACCACTCTTTCTCCCCCATCTTCGCTTTCTCTGCACACAAATAATTAATCATTCATAACTAACTCATGTACGGACACACGATTTTCTTGAAAAGATAGAGCTCAACACAATAAAGTAGAAACCAATAAATGAGTGAATGAATTACGTATGATACTCACTTGGTAAATCCCAAGGTTCGGATTTGTTTAAATCGGCTTCCCCTATGGCAGTTGCACTGAAGCTGCTGTTCATGACCTTCTCCGTCAGGTAACAAGTGATGATTTCTTCATCAGTCGGGTGGAACCTGAAACCCGGCGGCAAATCTAGAGGCTCCTCGCCTTTGTTAACCACAACTGGCTCTTCCATCTAAACAATCCAATTCAATCTAATCCAATATAACTTTATCACACACTAATTAATCAAATATCAAATATCTTTCTAAATTGAAGGAATATCTCTGCAGAGGAGAGAGAATATGCTAAGATCGAATCTAGCTATCAGAATAGAATGGGTTTTAGGATCGAAGAAGAAGGAGGAAGAAAGGAAGAAGAAATGGAGAGCTTTTTAAGAAAGTGGAAAGAAAGGAGGAAGGCGTGCTTAAATAGAGAGAGCGTTTACACACAGCAACAGCAAAAACAGCTCACGCGCTGTGAGAGATGAGAGATGAGAATCGTGGTATGCAAGGCACTTCCTCAGGAAGCCTACAATTGGTGTTTTCTTTTTTGTTCTCTCTTCTCGCTAATTATTTTTTTAATTTCATTTTAATTTTAATAGATTAATTAAATAATAATTAATAATATTTTAAAAAATACGTGTATTTTTCTCATTGTATGACGTATGTCCTATCTTTGGTGGTTTCCTCGCTACATCTACCCTCATCCCGGCTTTGAAAACGAAGGTGAGAAAAGAAATGGTAAAAAAGGGGTGCTTTCAATGCTTTTTGTGGACCCTCATCGTTTCCATTTCTATAGGCTCCACCAATTCTTTTTTTTTATTTTATTATTATTATTATTAAAATAACAAACTTTATCCGCTAGCTAGGGCCTTCAACAGTTCAACCTAACATTTAATTTAATTTTCACATTTTTCATAATATTATTGCATGTTACCGTCAGTCATATCTATCTATCCAATCCAGAATTTCACCGCACTCTCTTCAAATTCCTCAGTCCTCAGTCCTCTTCCTCTCTAGTCTCTCCCACGAAATAGTCTTTGTTCAACAAGATTGAACAGTGGTAGAAGTGAAATAAGGTGGTGTTGTGAAAAGATAAGGTCTTTGTTATAAAAATATATATAAACAGTAGTGTTTGGTCGTTCTTTTTTTTTATCAAAATTTAAAATTGTAAAATATTTTTATGTTCAAACCTTTCAATATTATTTGTATCAATTATAAAATCTTTGGTAATTTTTTTTATGGTAGACTGGTAGTTACTCATATTAGTAAATTATATGTTGTCATGTTGAGAGTTTTTAGTTTCTCTAAAATCATATATCAAGAACAAATTTAATGACTTTAATAAGATTTTGAAATACACCTAAAAAAATAATGACATGTAACTCAAATAATATTTGTCTAATTTCTCTATTAGATCTCGAGTTTAAATCTCTTATAATATATTTTTGGTAAAAAAAATTAAAATATAACTAAGAAATTAACGCCGAATAATAATATAAGGAGATGAAGAAGCAAAATTGCATGGTGATGAAGTCCTATTTCAATAATTTCTCCATATGATGGTTATATATTATATGTTCATTCTTTTTCTGCAATAATAAATAGTTATTTATTAATTATTTAAGAGAGAAGTTTTCTATATTTAGAAGATGTTGCTAATTCTACTTCTACGAGTACTGGTGGTGGCGGCTTAGTCTAATTTGATTTTGTATGTAGAAATAAGCAGCTTTAGGTGGGTGGTGGTTGTTTCAGTTGGTAGCTGGCTTGGATCAGCTACTGCTTCATATTTATTTATATATTTTATTTATATATAGGTTCACATTTGCTTAGCTTCGAATTACTAACCTCATTGAAAAAATAGGCCACATTATTAATCATCATGGGTGCCTACCTAGCTCTTTCTTATTTTAATATTAATTTATAGTTTATGATTTAGTATTAGAAATTATTTTATAATGTGATAATTTAGTTAATTAAGTACCATCAATTCTTTTTGGACAATTACTACGTTGAAAACTTAATTTATCCAAATAAACAATTATGTTGAAAATCAGAATTGAAGGAATGGAGATTGAATTTTAAAAATGATGTGTATATATTTAAATTCAAACATTAAATTAATTATTATATATTTTATATATTTATCAGTGTCATTTTAAATATTATTAATATATATTTTACACAATATAATTAATTTAATTTTTGGAATTTAGTGATTAATTTTCAAATATGGATACTGGCATAATTTTCAAGGATACAACACCCACAACTATGCGATTTATGTAATTTGGTCAAATAAAATGTTCATGTGAATCACAAAACCATAAGACCTCATTTTTACTCGTTAATTTGTGTACTCTGCAAAAAATGTGTTTTTGTTAGGTTGCGCTATTTCAAAGACAATGTCGTGTACTTGTTAATTTTCATACACTCGTTCTAGATAAATATTTTTCCCGAGTTACATTTGCAGTGACTGCAAAAATAGTGGCAGAAAAAAAAACTTCTTTCTAATTTCTTAGCCAATGAGTGGGCAATTAGGATTTTTTTCCTTAATTTTGCTCATATGAACTGCAAAATTAGAATGTTCGCGAAATCAAAAAATAATACATAAAATGTTAATAACAACGGAATTATTTTGGGCATCCAGTAGCCAATTTGAATTTGGTTAAACAATTTTTAAATTAAAATTTTAGTATATATAATTATTTTCGCTGAGATAATCATCTATCATGGATATATAAACGCCGCGACGGATCTATATTGTTACTTGTGGGGGCAAGTGCTCCCACTAACAATAGAAAAATGCATGAGAAATTAGCTATGTATATATACATATGTCCTTAATGTAAAATTAAATTTGGTGATAGCTTATATGGCATTATCTTCTTTTTCGTTGTGAGAGGTTTTCGTATTCGAGTTTTCTATAAATACAAAAAAAAATGTAAAATTAGATTTGTCATTAAAATAAAAATTATTTTATTAACTTTTATTTCAATTCTTTTATATATTCATATTGATTATCATCACATTTTTTATTATTGCATGAATATAAGTTATTAAAAAAAGCGGATTAATAACTACATTAGTACTTATTAATATACTAAAAATTCTATGTGATATATCCGTTTGCTCCTAGACATAAAATTTTTAGATCCGTCATTCTATGGAAACTCAATCTGAATTAATCGGGTAAAACTCTGGAAGTTACAAGGCTGGAAAAAGAAAATGAAAAATAATAAAAATTTGTTTAAATAAATAAAAATGCCGAGGATAAAAAAGGTGCAAGTGTCATACAGGGTCTTTTCACACCCATAAAAGTCAATAGAAGAATCAGTAACTAATAAAGAGGGTGAATTTTCCAAGAGCATTCTACATTTAGCTGGCACACTTGGATGAAGTCTACCCTTTTGTGAGTGAATTTTAATCTTCTTAAATCTTTCTAATCATCCTTTTGTTTAAAATATCATTGAATGCTCATTTTTTTAACATTTTGGGAACAGTTAGAAAATAGTAATTACAAATGTTAGGAGAGTGACATTTTCTTTCCTAATTACTCCTAAATTAATCAAGCTTGACAACTGTTTTCCTACAATCCGTAAAATTAAAAATTGTATAAAATTTAACAACTGTATCCCTCATTCCTATGAAAATAATAATAATGATATCCTTGAAAATAACATACCAACGCAGAATAGAATGTACATATGTCAGAAGAACACTAAGACTTGTATATATTTTATAATTTCATAAAAATAAAAATAAAAAGAATAAAAGATAAATATATCCTCAACCATTTTAAAATTAGACAAAAATATCTTTCACTTTGTTGAAATATCCATATGCCTTCAATTTTCGAGAAAAATGGACACTACTATCCCTCTGTTGGTCTAACCCACGTCTGATCGTTAAGAACGTGTGTAATGTGACTGTCAACGGTGTCTAGTTGGCCTTAACGAAGCCATGCTATACAGATCAGACCCGTAATTGATATTAGATGGCAAAACAAAGTTGATTTCTTTAGAGAATGAAACCCTAATTTCGAAAGGTTCATGTAAAAGAGATGTAACGACTTCGTTTTTGCTTCTTAATGTCCATTACGGGCTTGATTTGTACAGTGTGATTCTATTATAGCTAACTAGGCGCCATTGACAGCCATATTACACATTTATAACGGTTATGTGTGGGTTAGACCAACAGAATGGTAGTATTATCCATTTTCTTAAAGATTGGGGCATGTGGATATTTCAGCAAAGTGAAAGACACTTTTGTCCATTTTTAAAAAGTTCAGGAGTATATTTATCTTTTATCCAAATAAAAATATATATAATAATTTCATATATGCATATATGTTAGAAAATTACGTAGATAATATTACGGTGAGAGTATAATTTTAGTAAGAGTAAAATTATTATAAGAAAAAAGTTATTAAAAAAAATATGTACAATACAATTTTTTTTAAATTAATAAAAATATTATTTTTCAACTAATTTTATTATTTAACACATAGATGATAGTTTGAGTTTAAATCAAGATATCTATTTGTTCTAATAAGTTATATTACATAGAAAAAAGTTATTCTTAAAAGATATAATATAAAAGAAAGGATAAGGAGCCCTCCTCTAAAAGCCAGTGGGAGCCAAACCTTAACCTAGCTCCCTTCTCTCTGTCCCAGCCACCCACGCTGCCGCCGCGCCACCTCTTCTTCTTCTTCTTTCTCGCTTTTCTACCGCCACTGCCACCCGCGTCTCTTCTTCTTTTTTTTTTTTTTTCTATTCGAACTGCAGGGATTGCATTCCTTCTTCTTCCTACTTTTTCTGTTCCTACTTTTTTTGTTCGAAGTTCGAACTACAGGAACTGTAGTACTTTTTATTTTTGCTTTTTTTATTCAAATGGCAGGAACTGATGCATTACGTGTACGTGGAGAGAGAGAATGAAGGAGCTAGTGGATGAGGAGCAAGACAGTGTCGAAAATCTTTTTCAACGGGAACTCATTGGAGGGTTGGTGAAGCTGAACACGAAGATAAGGAACGACGACAGAGATGTGGTCGTTGAGGGAGGAGGTTCCGATAGTGAAGCGTCGAAGGGAGCTGGTAAGGGTGATTCACTTGGAATTACGGATGATAACTTATATAATTTGTGAATGATAACTCTATTTTATTTTGGATGATAATTACTTTTATTTTGAATGATAATTTTTTTTATTTCGAATGATAATTTCTAATTATCCTTATTGACTTCCTAACATTCGTTTCGGCTGATAATATAAATGTGATACTACTAAATCAATCTCCACATCATATAGCATGCATATATGGATTAAATCAAAATCAAAATAAGGATACAAAGTTGAAAAGAACATATCGAAGAAAGATGGTACTTACACGTGTCAAAAGAAGGTAAAGATGCTTATACATTTTCCCAATTTGTTGAAAGTAAAATATGGTAAAAGGATATTTGCCCTTTTGATGTTCTAACTAGACTTAAATAATGTATATAAATTAGCAGGTAATATAATAAATCAACAAGAAGAAGAATTAATGAAACTGTCTTACTCTCGTTATTAAATGAAATGATTTGGTGATGGCAAAATAAAAAACACTACTACTTTCTTTAATAATAATAATCATAATAATAATTTAATTTTAATATACGAGAATACAAATTATTCAGTAATATTAGGTTATATTTATTTTTTTAATTTAATCCAATTAAATATTTTTTATGTCAAATAGATGATATTTTAATATATATGCACATATATTTTATCTGATATCAAAATAATATTCTATTTAGTATAAAAATAAATAATTTAATTAAATTTAATTGAGTAAAATAAATATATATCTAAAATTATTGTAAATTATTATATTTAGTCATTTAATTGTATCCATTATTTTGAGCTACTAATATAGTGGTTGTAAAATACAGTTGTTTTTTTTTACTAATGCAAAAATACATAGATAAATAAAATAAAATTATTTACACGTGAATAACAAAATTAAAATTTTAAAATAATAATAAAAAGATTGTTAGGCACCGATTTAGCTGAAATAATTTGTTGGTTTTCGGAGAAAGCAATAGAGAAGGAATACACGTATATATATTTAATTTCACCACATGTCTTGTAC
>JASCZI010030423.1:0-24571 GCA_036250425.1 Stylosanthes scabra | reverse complement strand
CTTTTTCTTACTCTTTTCATCAGCATGGTATGCACAAATCCACAAATTAAAATGACTAAATGTTCCATGTCCATACAAAAAATTGACTAATTGCTTTTTTTTTTTTAATGTAAATAACTTCTTAGTTTCTTCTTGATTGTGTATATTATTATTATTATTATTATTATTAAAACACCTTTCATTCTTAGTCTCTATACAATATATAATAAGAATATAAAAATTTGGTAAATAATTTTTTTTTAAAATATTATTCATTATATATAATTTTTTTTAGTATTTACGGAACTTGAAATGAAGACTTTTCTAAAATATAAACCAATATCATGTCAATTTTTACACAAATTTAATTTGTCTAAAATTATTCAACACTGTATTTTTGTTTATAAAAACTCTAATATTATAAAATATATCATTTCTGGCTTTGTTTTCACACTCAAAGTACTTGCAGGAAATGTACTCTGGTGAATACCCATGCTCCTCATCAAATATCATAATGTGGTCTTGCCATGCCCGAAGCCTATAATCTGAGCCATTCACTTCATGAGATTTACTGGTGATATAAAAGCATGATAAGGTGGTTTAAAGGCAATTTGTTTAATTTTTTAAACATAAAATTATGTTTATAAAGGATTTTTTTCAGGAATATAGAGTTGAAATGAGTTTACATCAAGAAGGCAATGGAAACAAGAGGTGTTAATCAAGATGAGCAAAAAGATGCAACATGCAGTGGTCATATTGAGGATTAGACTACTAATTAAGGGATTCTGTTGTGGTTTGTATTCTAGTGGAATGTTGTGATATTTATTAGGAGTTGAAACATATAAAAAAGTGTTGTGGCTGTTAGCCATGAAACATGAATTTTGATTTTGTTATGACTAATGATTTTGAGTGCCATAGCATGCCTTTGGGAATGGATTCAATTACTAAGTATATGTCTTTGCTATTTTTAATGGGTAGATATGTTATAGATGATTAAAAAAATATAAACTAATAAGTTATATATAGATAATTTTATAGCTTACAAGATTTAATAAGTAAAAGAGTCTTGATGAACACTAGTTATTATAAAAAGTGTACATATTGGGTTATAAACTTCGTCATTGTCATTATGTGTAAATTAAATTATTTCCGCCACTATTTTTCCAATGCAACTATGCAAGTGTGAATCTATTCTATGTTGGTTAAAAAAATCATTGCCTCCCAACCCTCCATCACATCACTTAGCATCACAAAGCTACAATAGGCACTCCCATTTAGGGCTTAAAATTGTGGTTATGCGGCTGAGACAGGTCACACGATGAGGCTATTATATTACAATCAAGAGAGATTTTTTGTTTCTATCTTTACATACAATTTATATTTTGGTCTATTACAAATTTACAGTTATTGTAATTTCATATAGAATGTTCCCATACACCTTTAGATTCAGAAGAGTTTATGTCTCTAATTTACGCCCTCACAAAACTTTTCTTTCTTTCTTCTTTTTGCTGAGATTCTTTTTTTAGATAATAAAATTAAATTATAAACTTTCAGATTAAAGAATTTCTGATATTATATTATAAAATTTTTTATCACAAAATTTAAAGTAACATAAAGATACATGAATAATTATATATGTAACCGTATAATAAAAAGGTCACACAGTAGCAAATTGAAATTCAAAGTTTTAAGTTATAACAAAGACTAATACCAAATAATATGAAGCTGCGCCTAATTGGTGGTTACACCTACAAATCCACGCACCCCCCTTCACAATAGTGGATTATATAAGTTTGAACCCCAAGCCACAAAGTACAAAATTGAACATCGTTCTCAGTTTAATTCATTATAGTTAAGGAACTTAATTAATTGGCAATGGAAATATGATTACTGATTCTTCTTACATATTATTTTATTGGACTGAACTAAGACTAAAAGTGCCATGCCACACCGTGTCATCATCATTCTATCTTATCTGTGTAAATATGCATTTATTTATTTATTAGGTATTAGTAGTATTAGTAATTTATTAGATATCATTTGTATTAACTATTGTATTTTTTAGTTCATGATGAAAAGAAATGGTCATCTTGAAAAAGTCTCGTTCACACATATATACATATTTACAGATAGTTACAATTATAACTATGCTTTTTTTATTTGTTTAAACTTTTGAAAAAAAAATATTGTGATATAATATTAGAATTGTGAGTTGTGACATTTGATTTAAAATTTGATCTTTATTATACCTTGTAAAAAAAATTTAACATAAAATAAACAAAAAAACTCTAAAAAAATGTTACAAAGAAAAATTTTTATATAAAATTATAACCATTTATTCTGTCTTTTCCTATTAATTTAATTTTTTTAGAAATGTTATTTCATGACACGGATTAAATAAAGATTAAGAGATAAGGTATGTAACTATTGAAAATTGCTTGTTAATTTTTTTAAAAGTAAGTTAAGTAGCTTTTTTAATATAATTATATCATAAAGTTGATCATCTTTATTATAAAGTTATGAATCAAAGTTAATTAGGTATATCAGTTTACCCATACGGAAGTGTAGCTCGTGTGCTTATCACAAATTAAAGCTCATCCAAAGCACTTTCAAAGATCCTCTTTCTTATTTTAATTGAAATTAATTAATTAACTTTAAAAGATTGTTCTTTTTTTAAAAAAAAAAAAAAAGTGGCGGAGCTTGTTTGACACAACCAAACAGTTTGTTTTACTATTACAAGATTCCATGGAATATTCTTATAACAAGCGTGAAACCTGATTTAAATTACAATTTCAGTCACTATTGTAATTGACTAATTGGAATTAATGTTGCAATCAGAATTTGATGAATAATATACGTAGTTACACATTGTAATTTAAAATCATGGTATGAAGTATTTAATTATTTATCATCTATATGAATCGCAAATTGAATTACAAAAGCAATTTGGCATAGATAAATGATAATTTGTGTTTATTAATCTATCATTGCTTAGGAGTAGGGCCACTACTCCAAAAACTCAAATATTTGCGTGCTGTGCCTTAGACAAAATAATTTTTTGTTTGGTACAAGTCAAAATAACAAAAGATTATTACATATAATTTTTATTGGGAGATTTCAAATGTAAGTGTTAAAAAGTTAAAATAGTAATAAGATATGTTTTTAAAGAATTTTGTGATGGAAATTAGAATCAAATGAGTATTTAAAAAATTACAATAATGTTATATCATGTTCAATTTTTTTTTTTTTATATATTGAATTTCAGTAAGTTAATACCGATGTAATCATGTAACGCATGACATACATAGTATAAACTTGATGAAATTTTAAAAAAAGAAAGACTAATAAAAAGAATATAAATTTCGTATTACAATAATTTTCATGTAATTCATTTGTTTTTTTCCCTTAAAAAACTTATAAGTTTATATTACAAAATGTTTCTATCTTCTCCCAAACCGCGTGTGAGAAATTATTACAAACTGGAAATGAATAAATCTTGGGCACGTCATGGTCTTCCAATTGAAACTTTGTATGTGTTAAAATCACATCATATATCAAATTAGAGTCCGCTTGGGCATGAGTGAAATAAAACAGTGCAATAATAATAATAATGATGATTAAGAAGTGAATGAAGACACAAAGAAGATGACAGTTTTGATTGAGTAATACAGCAAATTTTAGGTGGCATCCACTGTCACCATCAATTTACCAAAGCCCATATATACATATATATTATAGGTCCCTCCCTGACCCTGTTTATATCACATATATACATAGCTACCCAAATAAAAACAAATTAAACCTTACATAAATTGTGTTCAAATATATCATGTGAACTCAATCTTTCCCTAAAATTATAATATAGTATACCATGTCTTATTCTACATTAATCCAAGTTTTCTATGGATTCGCAACAGGACCAACACTACAATAGACCCACCGAATAGTACTGATTTAATAGTGACGGTTATTTTAACCATAGCTAAATAGATATTCCCGATAATTTTTCTCATGCTTTATCAATAAATTGACGTATTACAAAGATTTAGCGACGGTTTTAGAGGAGAAACACATAACAAAGTTCTAGAAACCAAATCGGTCTTAAATTGATAAAGAGTTAATTAGAAGTTCAATAATTCAAAATTTTAATCAAAATTTAAATGAAGTTGAACTAAAATAATAAAATAATATATTTATGTACAAAATTTTCATTAAAAACTTTCTTGTATTTTATTATTTTAAACAATCAACTGTTAAAAAATTAAACCAATTTGATCGATTTATTTATCTACTTATAATTTGTTTAAACCCTAAACAAATCGAACCGATCTATAAAATTACGAATCTACCTCTAGCTAGGGCAAACGCTGAAATGCATGTTTAGGCTTCTCCCATTTTGGAGACAATAAATAAATAAAAGTATTGACCAAAGAAAACGGGTCATTGATGACGTTTTCACAACTTTCTAGGCTTGTAAAGGTTTTGCCAGCGAAGGTCCATGTCATTATTACTCAGTTAAATTTCAAAATTAATCCCAAAACACCAAGTTGGTCTCCCTTGACTAAATATAGAGCTTCAAGTTTATCTTCATCACTTTTCTTAATTAGTGTAGAAAACTAACACCCAAAAATCTTTAAAAACCGTATGAGATAATATATATAGAAAAATCAATAATTATTTTATTAAGAACCATATGAGGGGGGTGTGTATATACAAATTTATAATATCATGACTTGGTTGTTATTGGATGTGATATTTATAGAACTATATAATAAAGGCCAAGTATGTACCATCTATTAAATTCAAATCTCACTTAGCTCAAATCCATAGCTCTGAGCAGAATTGATCACCAAAATATATAATTATTAAGTATCAAAGTTGGTAGTATTATATATGAAGATTTGATAATGTATATCTCATGCATATGGTAGGATATATAACTAATATAATGATATATATTTCTACACCATTAATTTAAAGATGCAGGAATTTTCTGAGGGAATAATTAGGGAAGGTGCAATTCTAGATCAAGTAGGAAAAAATGGGGAATAAGTGATGATGATAAGACTTTTAAGTTAGCTGATTAGGACTTCTTTTTCTAATTGAATATTGTTTATGTACGAATTTATTTGTTTAAATAAATTTCAAGATCAATAAACATTAAAATGAAAAGAAATTAAAATTAGAAAAAAGAAGAGCTATGTAAATTCCAAGCAATTCCGCAGGAAACAGTAGAGTAGACAAACAAGGGCAGAGAAACTATGAAATTAATTAAATTAAATAAATAAACATGGTGAAACTTTTGTTAAACTTCACAATCAATGAATAAAGGAAGACTTCAATGAAGGTAAATTATACGGTGAAAATTTAAGTGTAGTTAACCTTATGTAAAATTGTTACTTTAAAATCATTAGATCACAATTTAGTCAAACATGTCAACTTATTTAATAGTCAATTGCACATTATTATTCATCAAATTATATTTACGCATGACAAGCATTATTTTCATTTGTTACAATTTTTTAAATTATATTGAGATTTGACGTATATATGTAATATATACTCACTACCATGTATTAATTAAGAAACAATATTTTATAAAGGAACACAACTGTTTAACTACTATCAACTAACCAACTATTTATTTTTGAATAATTGAATCTAAATACATTTTTTTATTGATTAAACTTTGGTTCATGATTGGTGAACTGAATTTATATACATTATTTTGTTGCGAAAATAATTTCTTTATTTACTTCATTACTTGCTCCTTCTGCCATTTATCAATCATGATCATTATAACTCGGTCGTAACGGAGCAAACACTTGAAAGAACGGTAAAATATACATTATGATATTATCACTATTAACAACTCGATCGGTAACATAAGATTTTTTTTTTTATATAAAAAAGAACAAGACGATCATATTATCAGAATTCATCTTATATAAGGTAAATCCATAAAAAAAGTGATAAAGTCAATCCGAAATATGGAAGAAGACTCTTAGATTGAATTACTCATTGGTATAGGTGTCGGAGTCTTTTTTGCAGGTACTACACTTCTCGTGTTCTTTGATTCCGAAATGTATCTCCTCAATCGGAGTAGATTAATTCTGTGCGTGGTACCTATGCTGTGAGGGTGTGTGTGATTACTCTTCTATAATAATTGAAATGTTTGAGTTGCCATTTGACTCCTGAAAAGGCATTTAAAAATCATTTTTAAGAGTTTGCTCCTTTGTTATTTCAACTTCACTGTTTCATTCATTGTATTTGCATTGCATATTGTTTGAATAATTTTTTTTTTTTGTTGAGTGAATAATTCTCTGTTTTTTTTTTTTTTAGGATATTCTCTAATTTCTTACGCCTTATCGAAAGTCTTCGTTGGGGGTTTCATATGGCCACATTCTATTTTGTATATATATCACTCCAAGATTTGAATTCGAAACTAAACACTTAAGCAATACAAATCATTTACCACTTGTACTAAAGGATGTGGCTAAGCTGTATTCTATCATATATGCAAGAAATATGTGTTTTTGGTTGTCAATGTAAGAAAAAATTTGAGAATCGTAAAAAAACATTTATGGACTTTCATGTTATTTAAATAATAAAAGGAACCACGGCCCAAATAAAAAAAATAACGAAAGGAACTTTTCCCGTTAAATTTTTTGTTTCTAATTAAAAAATTTAATGTGAGTGTACCAAAAAAAAATTTAATGTGAGAAATAAAGTTAAAAATAGAACACTATTAATTAAAGCTGGTTGAAAATTCGCACCAAAAAACCCTTGTCGAAAATTAAATTGATTTGACTAAAAAAAATTAGACTCTAGAAATAAAGGGAAGTACTACCTTCCAGTTGTTTTTTTAATTTTTTTTAATTTTTTTTAATTTTATTTTGGAGGGACATACTTAGGCGGATGCTACAATACAATACGGATCCTTTCGTGTTTTAATGGGCTACCAAAAACACGTAGCCCAGTATTCTAATTCCTTTCTTCTCACATTAATATATAATAAATTTGTGGGCAATTCACTTAAAGAAATAAAAGCAACAACAATTTGCACAATTCTGTAAATGATCACTACTTTGCATAGAAATCAATATGTAAATCGCTGTTGGGATGAAACGATCCTTAAGAAAACACAGAAATTGTTGTACCTCTCCAACGATTTACTGTTGTACAAAGTGACATACAAAAATCATGCCACCCCAACAACGATTTTGTAGGGAGTAGGGTGACAGGAAATAATAATTGACCCCTTCAACGATTCTTGTGTGGTTTCACGCAAGGAAAACGTTGCACCCCTGCAACGATTCTTATCAAGATTATTCTCTATAAATATGGGTACTCATGGGTGGACGAATAGAGTGTTAATGTTGAGTGTTTGAATGGTGTGGTTGAGTTGGTGCATCTTACAAAAATGAGTGATGAAAGGAGTTTCTTGGATCTTGTTCATCGCACCAAAAAGATTAAAAAAAAATCGAGAGTTGGGATCATGTTTAGCAGCGAAGAACCTATTAGTGTTTTTATGCGTTCGTCAATGACACTTGTTGAGTTGCAAAACACTATACTGCAGAAGCTTGGAGTCGCTAGGTCAAAACGAGTCTCGAAGTTGTTCTACAGAGCCTCTGTTGCTGTTGTTTCCGAGCATGTGAAGTATGGCTTCTTTGTCGTTTAGACTGACGCCGACTTGGAGGTAATATTCCACTGTCGGAGGGATTTTTCGGAGGTTAGGACGATTGAGCTATTTGCGAAGTTGGAAGACATCATTGCTAGTTTTGACGGATCCAACCCGAATCCTCCATCTGTTCACATTGGGGGCTCATCGGGTTAGGCTCCCGTTGCCCCAGTTGTACCAGTTATTCCACCGTCTGTTGCATCTCTTTCCTTCGCTGCTGACCTGCATCGCGAAGATGACAATGAGTGTGATTTGGAGGATAACCGCACATTTGGTGAGCTAGTAACGGAAGTGGCCAACAATCCACGCACCCCCTTAGGGGAGTTCAGATCAGCAAGCCAGAAGGGGTTGAAGAGGCGTTATGCGATGATGAAGAAGAAGATGAACCCGAGTTGATTGCTGATGATAGGGATGACGACGACCAGAGCATTCCAGTTCCACGCTGTAAACCCGCTAGTTCTGGGTCTCATCAATACCCGGAACACTTCTCTTCCTTGGGTAGCTGACAGTAAACTTCTCTATATGCTCCTGCGGAGGAAGCTGACCAAACAACTCCTGAAACCATACCCAGGCCGGGCGGCCACGCTGCTCCCACATGAATATCTGGAAGTCCGTCAGGCACCCGCTAACTGCCTCACCATCTACGGGAAGGCCAAACTGATAAGCAACATCCTGCAACGTGACCGTGCGCTTCCCAAATGGCATGTGAAACGTGTGTGTCTCAGGACGCCAACGCTCAACAAATGCACTGAGCAACGGTTCATTGACCTTGAACCAATGGTTGTTCAGCATGATTACATGATACAACCCAGCCGCCTCAAGGTACGGTATAATCCGTTCGTGCAGAACCATGTTCTGCTGCCTCCTAATGCTGGTGATGCACCGAACAGGTTGCAAAACACGCAATTCCAACAATTTACACATCGTCTTATTATTCAATAATATCTTTAGCATAAACTACCGCTTTAACTATAAAATAGCCTCAACTTATATGTCCAATTTAAAAAATTACACTATAGTGGTACTTGTAAAATTAAATTTTGGCATGTTAAGTTTCAGTTAAATCGATTTCTAACATTAATTTTTAATACATTTTCAGTTCATGGTTGAACCGGTTCACCAATCGCCACAAAAATACTATATTCTCTTACTCTATGGTCTATTTCCCTAATCCAACAACTTTTTTGACCCTACTCTATAATTCTATTATTCACTATCATACAATATTTTTTTCAACCATATACTATAATCTACAAAATAAAATCCTATTACTCATACCAAAAATTAACAACCCAATAACATTGTTATATCACTAAAAAAAAAATCTTAACCTTTTCATTGATACCCGCTGGAACATGGGCAATGTTGTCTAATCGATAAACTCGCTCCACAGTATCTCTTTCCACTTGCACCGCTGGCTCCACCATTGTTTTTTTTCTCACCAACCCTCTTCAACGATTTTCTTTCTTCTTCTTTCTGCCTGTGGAGTATTTTGAACGAAAGAGAGAAAGAAGGAAGAAAGAAGGAAGATGCAAACTGATGATGATGCTGCAACGCGGCGTTAATTTTTTTTCCCAAAACCCTATTGAAATCGCTGCAGGGGTGCAACGATTTTCACTTTTTTTTCAAAACCCTACAAAATCGCTGTAGGTGTCTAGCTATTCTTACCTGTTCTGCGTCCATAGTAAATCGTGGCATGGGTAAAACGATTTACGTGTGAATTCAATAATCGTTCTTGGGGTGCAACGATTTACATATCTTTATTTTAAACAAACAAGTAACCGTCGTCCCTTTTATGCAAATGAGTAATTTTGATGTTGAAAATAATTAATAAGGTGAATTGCCCCAAATTTGTTCACCAAAAAAAAATATTATAAATGACACCCTTCATCTAAAGGATGAGAAAAAAAATATTCTTAAGTCTAAATTTCTACTCTCTATACACTTTTGTACAAAACAAAAGTTTCTACACACAACATACTAAAGTACAAACACACTATTATTATTATTATTATTATTATTATTATTAGAATAGTTCTACAGAACCAACATTAGGGAGCCATTAAGGAACCAATAATTAAGTTATCCTCCAAAATTTATATGAGTTATCATCCGTAACTCATATATCAATGATTAAGTTATCATCCAAAATTTATATGAGTTATCATCTGCAACTATATGTTAGTTCCCTATTGGTCATAATGTATTGGTTCCCTAGTCTTTTTGTTTTTATTATTATGCTAAGTAGCCAACATAGTATATACAATAATGACACAATGGTTAACTATGACACTCTTAACACAGCGTGTATAACAACTTTCAATTGACATCTTCAATTCAAATCCCAGCAATTTTGCAACTCTTATATACATTTATCTGCATTTAATAAAAATACTAGATTCCTCTCAATTAATATCTTCAAATCAAATCCCAAAATTCTCAATCAAATCCCTTTTATCAGATGATGAATTCAATTCCACCAACAATTTACATCTCAACAAATTTAAATCCCGGATTATCTAAACAAAACAACACAACACATTCACAAACAGAGTCGAAAAAGAAGGAAAAGGGGATGAAGAAACCCTAACACAGTAAAGATTCACAATTTGTGAAATTTCACGTTTCTATGCGGCGTCTCTCTTCTGTTCGACTGCAAACACGAGCATTTAGGTATGTTGTATCCCAATTTTCAATTTCTCGCCTCCTAAATCCTTCTATGATAGATGTTAATTTCTACTCCCACCCTTTCTTTATGGGTTACATGAGTGAAATAAAATCTTTCCGTTGGTGGGATGATTCTTTTCGTGGATGAACTGGAGTTTTGGTTTGGTTGTGCAAGGGATTTAAAGAAAGAAATGGGAAAGTAATAAGAGATTGTGAAAAATAAGAACGACTTACAGGTCATTGCAATTTGTTATTACTTGTTAGCAACTTCTTTTTTATCCACTGAAATCCACAATTTCATCACCCTTGTTTTTTTTTAGTACTTGTGATATTTTCAGCGTATTCATGTGTTATCCCTTACCTGTGCCTTTTCTTTTAAACTGTAGTTTTCTTTTGAGTACTTGTGACCTTTTCTGCATATTCATCTATTATCCCTTACCTGTGCCTTTTCTTTTAAACTGTAGCTGGCTATGTTCTCAATCTTTGAGAAGGAACTTTTTTTTTTTTTTTTTTACGTTGCATATATAAGTAGCTTAACTTCAAAAAAATAAGAAAGTATCATATGTATGTTAGTACTGAAATTTAGTTAGATTCCTAACCTATTTCTTCTAATTTGCTTGAGTAATGATTTATTGTTAGAGTAGAACAAGCAAGACTTGAATTGAAGATTTTAAATGCTTGTATATGTGGTTGAAGCATCAATTTGAGTCAAATAAAAAATTTTCTACCATTAGCTTTGAAAGAATTTCTATTAGTTGATAAGATCCCTTCTGTTTCTATTATGGATGAGATATCTTCTTTGATTGCCACCTGCAAGTTCTTTGCATACATTGGTGGGTAATTTTCAAAGATTTTTTTTGATTGCATGGTTCAGTAATTTGAGGTTTAATCGGTTTAGTAATTGCACTGATTTACCCTTTGTTCCAATAATCTCTCAAGAGATGGGATATTGTAGTTTATATAGAGTTCTAAACTTTACTTGACCGTATATTTCAAACACTTTCTATGTCTAATCTACTTCACTCAAAACACATTAGTGGTTCTATAAATATATTTATAAAAATCAAAGTAGAAACTGATAATTCATCAATCAATACAAAATATACTTATATGAAGGAATCACGAATTCAATACCTCTATTCCTGTTGTTATTTCCCGTGGAGTTTGTGGCTATCCTTGTAGTTATAGTACCTGAAATAAAAAGGCATAAATTGCTATAAGATCCTAATTAAAAACTTTCTTTGATTGCATGGTTCAATAATTTGGGATTTGATTGGGGAAGTAATTGTAGTAATTTAGCCGTTGTTCCAATAATCCCTCGAGAGATGGGATATTGCTGTCTAGTGAGTTGATCTAAACTATATTTGACCGTACATTACAAACACTTTCTATGTCTAATCTACTTCAGTCAAAAGATATCAGTGGTTTTATATATATTTATAAAATTCAATACAAAATATACTTATATGAAGGAATCTAGAATTCAATACCTCTGTTTCTGCTGCTATTTCCTGTGGAGTTTGTGGCTGTCCTTGTGGTTAAAGTACCTAAAAAAAATAGGCATAAGTTGCTATATGATCCTACTTAAAAAATTTCTTTGGTTGCATGGCTCAAATATTTGATGTTTAATTAGTTCAGTAATTTTACTGATTTATCCCTTGTTAATTCACTGATCAATACAAAATACACTTATACGAAGGAATCATGAATTCAATACCTCTGTTCCTGCTGTTATTTTCTGTGGAGTTTGTGGCTGTCGTTGTAGTTAAAGTACCTAAAAAAACAGGCATAAATTGCTATATGATTCTACTTAAGACTTTCTTTGATTGCATGGCTCAATAACTTGAGATAAAATTATAGAAGATTAACCAGTATTGTTTTTATAATACTTACCCATATTTTGATCTGTTATGTTGGTTTGTGCAGAAGATCTTGATAGCATGAAGTGGCAAACCTGGTATTTTAGGCATTTTGAGGACAATCAAAGGGTAAGCTTGCAACACTCCTTCTAATATAATTTGTTTTTTATTTTTTTATTTTTTATTTTTTATGTAAAGTGAATGATAAGAAATGATAATTTCTAAGACATGATGAAGTTTACAGTATTTACCGTGATGGTTGGCCGAGTATGTTCCAGTCCTTTTTTTTAATAAGCTTATTCATATGTTCCCTCCTTCCCAAGCTTGCATTTTCTACAGTCAATATGTACAGATTCATTTTAGTGACTTGTGACTTAACAAAAAATATCCTATATCTAGGAAATGAGTTACTTTCAAGATAAAGCAAGTTCAACCTATTGTTTGGCTTCCATCTCCAAGGATGTTACTATCAAGCTCTGTCAAAGCCGACCTCTTGCGAGAGGAAGTTTGCGGACTCCTTTCCGGCTGCATCGTTTCACAGGTAAGAATAGAGGAATCGATGTTTTCTTTCTATTGGTGTGAGGAACTCTGAACTGCGTCATTTATTGAGCTAGACGGTCTTGCATTTTAGTGCTTCTTGATACTGTTAGCAATTAAATATGCAAAAATTATCTCCACTCATGAAATAAGGATATGACTGTTGTGTTTGTGTCATTGTCCCAAGTTGATTCTGTCCATTGGTCGCGTGTTGTTTGGGACGGAGAACATTGCTAAAACTTGACCTAACTGGAACCTAACTTGGACTATTTTTCCAATGTGTAACGTTAGATCTTGGGGAAAAATCTGCAAAAACATGCTTCTTGTTTTTAAAATAAGCAGGAGATGCTTGGAAGAAAATACATAAATTTCATTGCAGGTCTATAAACATATTTATTCTAATACACAAAAAAATATAGACAGCAAATGCAGAGAAAAAGGGAATGTAAGCAAACATTATGAGTTTTCGTTTTCAATATCAGTTCTGATATACACCTTGAGAGCATGTTGGTGCATTGGTGTTGTTGATGTCCAAGTCCAAGTCCGTTGGCTGAGTTATCTAGCTAGGGTTAAATGCATCAATGGTCCTAGGCCTCTTTCTCTTCTCTTGAAGAATAGCCATTCTGTTCAATCTGGCAATTTTGGTGTCATGGTTGTCCATGGTGTGTTGGATTTGAGGAAGAACTTCCTTGTAGTTGTCTTCTAATACATGAGTAAGAAAAAATTAAAATTAAAAAATATGGAGAAAGTGGACGCAACTTAGGTGGACATTTCAGGAGACAGAATGATTTATTCTAAAACCATGCTATGCCTTTCTGTGAAATTTACCTCGGCAAAACTTTTGCTTGGAGTATTTTAGGCTGCGTTTGGTTTCCTCCCCAGTGACTGAGACTGGAGGACTGGGTCTCAGTATTGTGTTTTTTTGCTGAGGACTGGAACTAAAATTTCAGTCCCAGTCCCAAAATTTCCAGTATTTTCAGTACCTCCAGTTAGGAGGGACTGGAAGGCTAGAGACTGGGACTGAAAATTTAATAAAAATTTGTTCCATTCTTACCCTCAAATAATTTTGGAAATACCCAGCCTTACCCCCTTCCAATCTAATTAGGGTTGCCACACAATTGCCTCCTTCACTCTTCGTCTTTTCTTTCTTCTTCGCAGAGCTCGAGCCCTTTCTTGATAGCGAGGCATAGCAGCGGAGGGTGGGTTGCAGAACTCCGTTTTTGACGGCGTCGACATCGACGATTCTCAAAGGAAGAAGCTCGGCCAAGGTAAGCCCCTTCTCCTTAACTCTGCTGCTCGCCTCTGTTCTTCGTTGTTGCATTTGAAGCATGTGTAAAATGTTGGTGCCCTCCCAATCAATGTGTAAAGTGTTGTCTGTTGAATTATGTTGGTGTGGGTTGGGAAATTCGAATGTGGTATGTTGAAACCTGCCTTGTTGTTTGGTTGCCATTTTCGGCTAGGGTTTTGACGCTGGTATTGATGCTGCTCTATTTTCCCTAACCAATTTTTGTCAATAAATTTGTGTTGTCAATGGAGTCCGATGTGCATTGCGAGTTGGATTTGTAATTAGGCTGATGTAACTAAACCTAGAAATTCCATGAGAAGAGTAGTTTTCAATTACATGGCTGAAGTCCGAATTGGATTTAGAAGCATAAATTGGTAGTGGAGTATGGTTGATGAACTGCAATGGAAGTGTTGATTCTGTTGTATGCGAAGTTGTTTGTATTTTTTGGTTATTTTTGGTTGCTTTCTTCTTCACTTGCTGATATAATCTGCACTTGCAATTCTGGATGGCTGTAGATATGTGTGTGATTGGTATGTTGTGAAGCATGGTTGCTGATTTGTCTAAATCTTGAGCATTGTGGGTGACTTGTTTGTTGTTGCAACCGGCTTCCATTTGTTGTGCTTTATAAATTTTCTTGAGAAATTGAGTTTTATTAAAAGGGTCAGGTTTCAGAAAGAATGAGAGATGTTGATGCTATGTTGACTCATTTGCTTTTCTTGCTTGCTACTCATTTGTGTAATCCTATTGCGTGACTGATTTGAAGTATGTTTCACTAGGTTTATTAGACTGAAAATTTTTTATTGATCCATGTCCCCGTTTGTTCTAATCTTTGCCGAACTTTTTGCTTCTTGTTTTTAGGATTAAATGGATCGTTCCAAAAAGATTAAGCTGTGTGTTGCTTTTTATCAATTGATGAAAATGAGACATGATAACATGCTGTTTTACCTTGTCCTTACATTGATTGTGTACTTTAGGAAAAAAGAAAATGCACGGTTGCCGTTAGGGGGGAGAGTGAGTAGTAGAATTAGGAGTGATGCGCTTGAACGTATAATCGGGGAGGGTGATAGGAATTGCGTGTGGGAGTTGAGAATGAATGCAAATGCTTTTGCCAATTTGTGTGAATTGCTACAGACCTGTGGGGGTTTAGTTGAGGATGGTAGGGTTAGTTTACCCGAGCAAGTTGCCACCTTCCTCATGATCCTAGCTCACCACAAAAAAAACCGTAGTCTACAAGTTAGGTTTTGTAGGTCCGGGGAAACAGTTAGTCGGTATTTTAATAGAGTCTTGAGGGTAGTTATCCGTGTTCAAAGTATTTTATTCGCAAAGCCCACACCTGTTGATGAAGACTGTGCAGACCATACATGGAATAAGTTTAAGGTATTGAACTTTTTATTTAGTGTTTTTGTTAGTTATTTCTACATCTAATAGAAACCAAACTCCTAAATGTCCGATTGTTTCTTTTGACTCTATAGGGTTGTTTAGGGGAATTAGATGGGAGGTACATAGAGGTCATCGTCCCTGAAAGTGATAAGCCCCGATACCGGACAAGAAAGGGTAAGGTTTGCACAAATGTGTTAGGGGTCTGCAATCGGGACATGAGCTTTGTGTATGTGCTCAGTGGCTGGGAAGGGTCCGTGTCCGATTCAAGAGTGCTTCGAGATGCGATCACACGTCACAACTGCCTCCAAGTTCCAAATGGTAACCTTTCAATTCTTCTTAAACTGATAGCTAGCTGTCATAGAGTCGCCAACCGTAGATATGTAAAAATTTGTGTTTGTTGTGATCTTGATAGGTTATTACTACCTAGTCGACGCGGGTTACACAAATGGGCCTGGATTTCTGGCGCCATACAGAGGTACTCGATACCATCTGAAAGAGTGGGGCCATGGTTTTCGTGCACCTCAAACATACCAAGAGTATTTTAATAGGAAGAACTCCTCTGCCAGAAACGTCATAGAGCGTTGCTTTGGTTTAATAAAGAAGCGATGGGCAATACTGAGAAGCCCTTCCTTCTATCCAGTAAAGATACAGAGTCAAATAATCATCGCTTGCTGCCTGTTGCAAAACTTTATCCCGCTAACCATGGACGTGGACCCGGAAGAAGACTCAGCCTTCGTAGAGGCCTTTGCGCCTGCAGGTGACGAGTCTCAACCGGAGGATAGGATTCAGGTTGTAGAAAACACTAAGGAGTGGACGCAAATGCGTGAAACCATGGTGGTTGAGATGTTTGAGGAGTGGAGAGCACTTAGGGGCTCCTCGGCTGCTGATAACGAGGGGGTCAATTGATAATTTGTGGAATGTAGGCTGGTTTATATGTGCGTGCGTGTAATATGAGCATTTTGATGTATTTGTTAGATTTGTATTTCCACTCGTCGAAAACCTTTGTATTCGACTTTAGAATCAGCGGTGAATTGAAAACCTTTGTATTCTATAGTTAATTGCTTGTATCAGACGGCTTATATGTGCCTTGTAGACTTGATATAAATTGCTATGATTTGCAATGTGAGCTGTGTTATTCATTTGATGCTGTGCTATGAATTCCAATTTCTTATGCTATGCCTTTGGCATGATATAAAGTGTGCTCTTCTCATGATTTCTTATGATCATCATCACATTTTTTGGTGTTTCTATAAGCAACAGCCTTCCTGAAGTGGCTCTTATGTATTTTGGTGTTTTTATTGCATGTATTTGTAGAAATCGATTGTGTGCATGCATCTGTATGTGTAGTGTAAATAACATCATCATCATCATACTTGAGATTATCTTCTGTTGTTCTTCAATGGCCAAAAACAGAACCTACAATTTCTAGAAGAAAAAGAGATAAGGAGGCTTACAATTTTTTAGCTTTTGCCTTCTTGTTTGTACTACTAGGAATGTAGGCTGTAATGAGCTGCAGCTTCCTTATTGTGATTATTATTCTTATTAGTCACAAGTTTTTAATCATTGGATAAAAGCAATTAATTAGAGAAGTAGAATATCATATCTTTGTTATTAGATGAGTAAATACCAACAGATTTGATGATCATGATAGTCACCTAATTGGTAACCTTTTTTCCCCAATTTCCTAGCTGTTTAAGTCATATAATTGCATTTTGATTACTCCTTTGATTTCCTAATTGCGTAATGATTTATCTTTTGATTTCTCATTTGCTTGCAATATTTTTTCCCCCAGAGTGCATCATGGACAAGCGCATGTGGAGCGAAGAGGAAACGAAAGCCTTTGTCAGATTCATGGAAGAGGTCGTCGTTGACGGCACGAGGCCGAACTGCGGACAATTCCGGGCTAGCACCTTTGAAAAGCTTGCCCTAAAGATGATCGAACGATTCCCCACCTACACGGTCACTGCAAAACACTGCAAAAACAAGCATAAGTGCATGAAGGAGAAGTATCAGTACGCTACGGACATGCTTGCTTGTAGTGGGTTTCGGTGGAATGCCGAGAAGCAGTGCATAGATGTTGATAGCAGGGAGGTCCTTGAAACATGGCTTAAGGTAGTTGCTCCTCACCAATCTTGGGTGTCACTGAATCTGCTATGCTTATTATGAATTGATTGCACTTGTTTTCGAATTTCAGGCACATCCTAAGAAATTCTACACTCCCGGCAAGCCCTTTCCAATGTTCGAATGGCTTGGCCGGATATTCGGCAAGGACAGAGCAACAGGTTCAGCGGCCGTCAGTGGGTTTGATGCTGAAGAACAGATACCGGAAGAACTGGATGAGGAAGACCCAACTATGGATGACTACTTCATGTCGTTGGAGCCAACAGCCACTGGGCCAGCTGACACTCAAGGAGTTTCCGGGTAGGGAACGGCATTCTCAGTTGATCGCACTGCTTCCACTAGGAGGCTGTCCGGAAAAAAGAGGAAGCAGGCATACATATTGGAGAGGATGGCTGATGAGGTGCATGAATCCACCAAGGCTCAGAGGGAGCACGTTCAGATTCTTGCAAACGCGATCACCAGGAAAAATGAAGAAGTTAAGATGGGAGAGAAGTTGGCTGAGCTTGGGTTTGCTGATCATGATGCCATTCAAGTGGTCGTCAAGATATGTTCGGATCCTCGGTTGGAGAAGAGTTTCTGGGGATTGACTGACGCTCAGAAGACGACTATTGCACAAGACGTTCTTGACGGCAAGTATTGATGGTGAAAGGGCAAGCGGTCAACCATATTCACTAGCTGGTTTCTGAGTGTTTCCTATTGCAAGTACCTGGATTAGTTTTCTTGTTTTTGAAGTGTAATTTAAGTTGACATTGGGTTTTGAAATGTTTTGTGCACTCTATTACTATGAGTTTCCAGTTATTCAGGTTTAGTGATGGAAAACCAAACTTCATGCATAATAGAAAATTCCTATGTTACTTTATCTAATTGTGTTTTTAGCTTCAATAATTAAGGTTGGACATGTGTTAAAGCCATGTGCGGCTGCCTTCTTGTTGTTTCCTCATTGAAATATCTTTTATTCATTATTAAGAAATAGCAGTAATGATCATGGAAGCATAACAGAGTTGCATTCAGCAGCTCTCTTCCTTGCACAACTATTAACATAACTGATTTTCACTCACTCTTTGTGCTAAGTAACTGAATCGGTTCAAAACTTTCTTCACTATCATTACAAGGTTTTTCTTCATTATGAGTTTCATCATGAGTTTGCCATCAGCATATCAAACTAACAACATCACAAAATTAGTTTCTAAAACCTAGAGGCAGGAAATAACATACAAGGCAGAAAGAAGCTCACAATTTACTTATGCAATTAAAAGAATTCATTACATGGAACCAATCTGGTACACTCTACTTGCTGTAAACCAAAAAAACATGGTTCTCTTGCCAATAACGATTTCACTTATAGCAATATTACAATCTCAAGCTCAATGCTTAAACAACAACACCATCAACAAAAACAAGCAAAACACAAAACAAAGAAGGTTCATACATGCTAACAATTTTAATGTAACACAATCATTCTCAATTTTCCTAATCCTCTCGTGTACAAGTAAGCTGCTATCCAAGCCAAGTTGAGCTTCTTCCGCATCTAGTTCGCGATTTTGGCCGCATCTTGCAAATCCGATCACCGCCGGTGCTAGAGTCACCACTGCCAACGGATTTAACTCTATACGACATGCCTTTGTGCCTTTTAATTCCAAATTTTGCAATTCACATAGCCAAGGTTAATAAACACAATGACAGATAAATAAAGGCATAATAACATTTGTAGGTGGCTTCAGCAACTACATACCTAATTCTGCAATTTACCTAGCCCAAGTTGGTAAGATTTGCAAGCTGCACACTGGGATCAGAAAATTGGTATCCAGGCTTTCCTAACAGATTAGCAATGGAGCAATTAACTGTACATTATCAACTTCCTATTCTAAAGTGGTAACTGCATAATGTTCCAAACATAACAAATTTGAAAAAAACACCAACAACATTCCAGAGAACCACCACACAACACACCAATTAACAAACCCCAATATAAGCAATGTATTAGTTGAGCAAGGTAATTCCAAATAACCTTGTCAATGACTACCACTTTCCTCATAACTAGGGCATCAAATCAGACCCAATTAACAATTTTCGTTAAGCATACATGCAACAACATGCCACAAGTAACGAGATGAGGGAGATGATCTTACCAAGATTGGAGCAAGGACGAAGTGGTGGTGCACTTTTGCGAAGAGGCGGAACTGGGCGGCGACGGGGGTTAGTTGGCCTCCGCGTAGGCCTCTCCTTCAAGCGGGACAGAGAAGGCAACTGAATCGGCAACGGATGGTGGGAACCACGGCGGCCACTCAGACTTCGCCAGGGAGAGGGCAATTGGGCGACGGCGAGCTCGCAGAAGGCCACCAACGAAGCAAAACCTTCGTGTGAGGGAGGATTAACAGATGAGGAGATTTGGGGGTTAGGTTTTGTTATTAGGTTTTCGTATGATTTGAAGGGTATTTCAGTCATTTCATGCATCTTGGCCTACTCTTTCTTGCCTAACCAAACATGATACTGAGACGTAATTAAAATTAGTCATTCTTAAAGCAAACACAATACACAAACATAATTTGGCCTTAGTATCACAGTCTCAGTCCCCCAGTCTTTGTCATTCAATCCCAGTTTGTTTACCAAACGCAACCTTAGGGGTCTAGATAAATGTTGTTGACTTTTAAAAGAAAATGTTTTTACTTTTTGTAGCTTAGTTTTTTTAAGCATTACAATCATCCTAATACCAAAATAAATGGGTTTTCGTCCTTCATGTAGGTGCATCTCAAGCTAGTTTCTTTTACAGAACATAATATGCCATGGATACTTTATGAATTTAATATTTTGATATAATATAATAATAGTTGTAAGCATTTTCTATCTGCTTAATTAGACTATTTCTTTATTACCACATCATTTTGATATTTACTCCTATGCTTTAAACATATTTTAATTTAATTTACATGTAACAATATCTAGGTAGTTTTTCATATTGCAGTATATTTATACATGAGGAAATTCTCTCACAAAAGAAAAAAGTTGCCTGATCAAAAAATACTGAACAGTTATGCTGTGTGAGACATAATAAATGAATGAAATTAAAACATGAACATCACTGCTATTGTAGTCATCTCTCAACATGAACAACAACTCATGGATTAGCTTGAAAATTAAAATGGATCAACATAAATTAAAACATAAACATCACTACTTAGATAGTCATCTCAACATTGAAATTCAGACATTAATTTAAAAACGATACTTCCCCTGTGGGTGCAACGACAACTAAAATAAACTTTAACAACACCACCTCCAAAACACTAATATGATGGAAACAAATACTAAACATTTATGGTAGGATCCTTCCTAACTGAGTAGAGTCCATCTGAGTGAAGAGTGATGGTTTTGATTTGAACATCCTCCTCCCAATAGTTGTGATAAAACATGTCCATCTCTGCCTTCCTGTGCTTCAGAATAAACACGTATACATCGGTTCTCTCAGTGTTGTTTTCCGCACCAGAACTTGCGCCACATTCAAGAACAAAAATTATGCTGCTGTGTATAAGAACGGATGGTGTGAAGGGGATGCGAAAATCGCAGATTGTAAACATCCTTTCCCACACAAAGGAATCGATACCCTTACGAAACATGTTCCTGACAACTACTTCCTGAGAGAATCCGACATCACGATATGTGATGAAAGCAACTCCACCCTTGAAGTTCGTCAATGCATTTTTTTCGCTAGGTGCCTCAATCGGAATTTGGCCATGGTAAAACTGCATATCCCTGAGATTGAATGATACAATACATTTTGGGACTGCATAATCAACTCCATCCCACCCAATCCAAAAGACGACAACGTTTGAGACAACTGATTGTGGCCCCAGCTTTGGAACATCTGTGTTGTAAGTTCTTGCCAACGACCAATCCTCTACCTCTGAGTCATAGATAGGCCAAGAAAGTGCTCCCTGGCCGTAGCTGCTTCTCCAAACATTGAGAATATGATAATTGAGACCATCCCTGAGATAACCAAATGCCTCTATAGAGACAGGATACTCCCTGTGCTTCCATGCCTTGTCCTATATCCATATAGAATCCTGCGTAAGAGGATTCCATACCATAAGCCTTGAATTCAGCCCGGCCTCAGTAACCCGTAGGCAGAGGTTGCCATGATTAACACCTATCATGGTGTAGTGGCCAAAAGGACTTATGCCTCGAGGAATGTCGAAGGGAAACCCCTCTCGGGACTGCATGTCGACTTTGAAAAACCACTGAGAATTGAGGTTTGCCGGAGGATAGCCAACACCTACAATAACATCACTCTGCCTTTTGCTGTTAGCCTCGTAGTTTTCGGTGATGAAGAGCTGAGACTTAAGCATGTTGCATCATTTCTTATTTAAGGTTCTGCATCTAGCAGCAACCTTTGGTTCAGCGTTCACAAAGATGTTCCATAAAATGTCATCTGCAAAGACTTCTTTGGTGAGGAGAAGCCTCTTTTGCTCCCGAAGATCATCAATCAAGGCTCTGAGGGACGTTGTAAGGCTTCTGAGTGAGGTTGGTTGAACATTTGATTTCTTGGGAGGCATATTGATAGTTGCTACTTAGCCTTACTTCTATTATGGTTTGAGATGTTTTTCGGAAAACTGAAGTTACAACCCCTTCACTTTATATAGATAGTTTGGACTCACGATGACGGTCTATAACTCAAGTATACTCATGTAGTTAAAGTTTACTCCCCACAGTTATGCAGCTTGGATGTGGGGTTCGGTCTGTGGTGGGGAAATTTGAAACCGATATTTCGATATTAAAATTAAGATAGTAAAGTAATTGAAAAAATAAGTCCAATATATACTTAGTTGTAGTCTATCTAAATGATCATAAGAAAAAGTATATTTAACTTCAACTTCCAATAGACGCAGTATGCTTTATGATTGCATGACTCTGGAAGTTAACTTGATTAATTGATTAATTTTAGCACATATTTCACACACTTGTGAATGCCTTGATTGGACTCAAAATATTTGACAAAGTGAAAATATCATATTAGCAATATCAGAAAATTTTTTATTTTATTTATATGTGTCATGGTGCTGAAGGTGCAAGCAGAGCATGATAAGCCTAGGAATTGCAATGACTAAACGCAATTGTAGTTGGAGGAATAATTTTGGTCTTGATTTGATTTATTAAAAAATTGAAAACAGAACCACAGTTGATTTATTTATTTCTTCTTTTCATGGAATTCAATTAGGAATCATACCATGATTGGTTTAATAGAGATTTTTAAATAATCACTTCAATTGTTTTGATATTGAATATGTAAGTGTAGGATGAAACCTAGTTTAGAAGGATTCTACACCATCCAAAAGTATACAACAATCAAATTCATGAAAGCTGCATAGCAGTGTAGGGGGTCTTGCCACATGGCATAGCCAATGCAGTAATATGAATTAAGCAATATTTCAGCCATATCACATGTTGCTGAAATAAGGCCTCAGAACTTATTTAATGATCAACATTTTTTATTTGTTGTGGCTACCAAGGTATCTGGTTTATGATGTGTGGTAATTTGAAGACCAAATTGAACATATGCCTAATCATTCCATAATTTAAACTATTTTTAATACTTTTCATTCCATAATTTAAACTACTTTTCATACTCTTTAATTTAAATTGTTGTAAGGACTTGCTAATCTATTACACTTAATTATACATGAGTATAATATATTTAATGTCACAGAGATACCTTTTTATTTTCCTCTATTTTAGTATGAGATAAACCTTTCATGTTATAATTTCATCTACTTTTCCTACTCTTTCATTCAACAGGTATCAAGGTTACCACATTTTGCTAAACAAATTGTATCAGGAGTTCTGAGATGTTCAGCCATTCTGAAAAGCAGGTCTAGTAGAACTTTAAAAAGCTATAGAGTGTTTTTGATTTATTTGCTATGATTATTCTTTATTTTTTTTTATAAAAATCCTTGTTAGAACTCTTCTAATTGATTCCATATAAATTATACATGAGTATAATATTATATTTAATGTGCGATGGTGATGAAAGAAGGAACATCATCATGTGATGAAATATTGTATCTGTTGGGTTTGATTGAAAATAATGTGTGTAAAAGTCCCACATCGCCTGATGTAAGAAGTGTGGGTGGGCCTTTATGTTATAAATAGAGGTTTAAGTTGAGGGTTTCAAGTGTACCAAGTCAATACACATTGTGTGACTTTTAAATTCCTTCTTGTACTTTATAGTTCTTCTCTTGTAAGAGTATGGGGGGTGTAGTCATTGAGGGTGTGAGGAGTGCTTGGTGCCGGAGTAGAAAATATTGGAGGGTGTAATACTTTATAATATTTTCTTGGTTGTCGTTTGGCAACGGCCATGGTTTTTTTTCCCCTATTTTTGGGTTTTCACTTTAATTCTCTTGCGTTGAGATTGTGTTATTATTCTTTTCTTCTTCTCTATTTTAATTCTCCATGGGAGCATGGTTACGATGCCCAACAAGTGGTATCAGAGCTATGGTTCGGTGGATGTAAATTCTTAGTATTCTCTGTGGTTGCAGTTTTGTCTGATCTTTCACATCAGAAAAGAATTATCCTGTGTAGTGTTGGAGAATTGTTCGTGGTAGCTTGGTTATTGTTGTGTTGCTTCAATGACACCTGTTTCAAGCGTCATGAAGTTTGATATAGAGAAATTTGACGGAAGGATGTTCTTTAGCTTGTGGCAAGTTCAAGTCAAGGATGTATTGATACAATCCGGGTTACACAAGATGCGAAAAGTCTGGGCATATTGTCCGGGTGGAGCCAGTTTGGCAAAGGGCTCCAAAGTCACTGACATAGCCTCTCTGGTTGAGAGATATGGTGATATCCTCTGAAAGTTTGAGAAATGTATCCTCATGGTAGGTCCGCAATGCCATGGAAGAGGATGAGTTGTTAGCGGGTCCACAATTACCATGGGCATTGGTTGGCATTTGATGCAAGTTGTGTGATGGTTGATGCGTATGCATCTGTGGTCGTTTTTAGTCTCAATTTCTCTTCATAATCATGTCATTCTTTGTGAATTATGTTCTATTATGTTCATTTATTGATCAATCA
>JASCZI010030422.1:46155-57939 GCA_036250425.1 Stylosanthes scabra | reverse complement strand
AAAAAAAAAAAAAAAAAAAAAGCAATCATATATGCCCCTTCACCTTATTTTCTAGTTTGGCTATTTAACATTCATGGATGTAAGAACGATAATATGACAATTCTATTATTACCATGTACATGCATGAAAGAAGAGAAACCAAAAAAAGGAATGTACCATCAAAGTTGCTGAGTCTAAGGGTGTTAAAAGCAATGAGTTTTGCGGCAACACTGCCCCAATTGCCACTACCAACAATTGTGACTTTGTTCCTCATAGGATCTATTTGGCTTATCACGATTCACGAAAAAGAAGAAGAAGAGAGAATGATAGAGGAATGAAGGGAAACAAAAATGGATCAAAAAATGATGGGTAATGGGAGTAAAGAATTTAAGCAGAGGAAAGAAGAAGAAAAGAGTGAATATAAGTGAAGCGATTAAGAGGCCATACACGTTTCGAGAGAAACTAAGTTCATGGAGTTAAATGCGGTGATTCCATAAAAATTTCCTAAGGTAAATCTTCGACAAGACTTGTACTGCGTCGTTTTTATAATAAACCATCTTTATTATTATTATTATTATTATTATTATTATTATTATTATTATTATTATTAAAATCCTATCATATCTTTCCAACTTTTTTTTCTTCCATGACATGTTTATAATAAGTACACCATAACATGGACTATTTCTACAAAATATATCTACACTTCTCTTAATAAAAGTATTATTATATGTTTGTTTTTTCACTAAGGATCTGAGTTATATTAAATCAGATCAAATTACTAATTGGTTCTTGATGAGAAAATAAAGTTGGTAAACTGATAAAATTAAAAACAAAAGTTATATGAATAACTTTATATCGTTGTTAAATTTATGTGAAATAATATAAATTTTTTAATAGTTATATTTGGATCCATATATATCCTAATATTTATACATGATAAAAGAAAAGCTAGGGGCAGCCATTTTAATTTATATATCGTGCATGACTTATATACAAATCCAATACTTTTATAGGGAGCAATAATCCAGGCTAATTCCACATTTTAATCAACAACTCGCACGGCAATAAAAAAACGTTTAATATGATATAAGGGATGAATACTCTTTTAATTCTTAAGGCGTGTGGGGTTAAAATCAATATTAAAATAAAAATTTTTTATTCAAAATCGTACCTAATATTTAATTTTGCGTTAAAATCATTCTTAATATATGTTAAAAGACAAAAATTATAAGGGAGCTTCTATGATGCACATGTTGGTGTGGTGGCTAAAGTGGCAAAAGGATGTGGATTAATGGAGAGGGAGGCATGTGTCATGTTGACCCCGTTTAGCGCTATAACAAGCTCCGTGTTGAATGTGTTTTGTCCTTGTGGGGTATGAACATGTGTCGGGACATTTGAGCAAATTTGACTTGGTGAGACATTTTGAATAAATTTTGTATAATAATGTTATTGTGTTTATAGTGATAAGAACAATTATCGAAAGACAAAAATAGATTTTAAACTAGTTTATTTGCTTGTTCCTCCCACAAAAAGTTAAATTTAATTTAGATTAAAAAAATTATTATTATAAAATTATATATAAAATTATTAAATTAGTATATAATTTATAAGGAAAAGAGTAATAATAAGTAGGTGTGTATATAAAATTAGGTGAAACCGTGTTATTTTTAATTTAGATCTAACTTAAAATATATCTTGGGTCTACTTTTGAGATCCTAATCCGATCTTAAATTCGATGAAATTTTTTTAATTTTAAGTGTAGTAAAACTCAAATTTTCTCCAATTAAATTCCAAAATATAATAACCGATCACATGGTTATAGCACAAATATTTACGTATCATATAAATAAAATATAATATAATATTAACATAATAAAACACAATATCAAAACACAAATTTAACTCTCAAATTTAGTTTAAATTCTTAAATAAATGTAATTCTTAAATAACACAATTGGGCTAAATGAGCTTGAAAAATAAGTAGAGTGAGTCTTATAAAAGAAATTGATCCAAATGAATAGGGCTACAAAATCACATAATTATATTTCATTATTCACTAATTCATCACTTTATATATACTATTATATTATTTAAAAATTTTAATTATTTACCCGGTGACCTGAACCTAGGCCGAGCTCCAATTTCATATTTTCATCAGGTTGATTTTATTAGTTTCAACCCTAACTCGAGCCGCTTTAAAGTCGAACAAAAAATGACGTAAATTTCATCAGATCTGGGCTGGGTCTTGAGCCGGTCCGGATCATGTACACTCATAGTAATAAATGGGTGGGTATCTATAAAGTAGGCATCTTTCTTCTACCATTTTTTCCGTTTATAAAATTGTCTCTGTCCCTATTCTATTTTTATTATAGTTTTATATTTAATTGTCCCAAAAAAAAAAAGAAATAATCAAAAATATTGATAAATATTACGTTTAAGAAAATAAAAAATATAATATATTCCATTCAACAAAATTAAACAGTATGATACAAATCAAATATAATTTAATATAATCTAACATATATACATTAAATATCGACGCACTTTAAAATAAAGTAAAAAAAAAATTTTCCTTCAAAATAGAATAATCTAATTTTTAATTAATTTTCGTTTATAAAAAGTTAACAACTTTTCCTAGGACATCTCTTATATATATCTCTTTTCCTTATTGAACTAATTGATCGCACATTATATTATCTAATATTTTTTCATAGGATAAAAAGTCAAATAAATTAATCTCCAAAAATATGTAAATAAATTACGTATAGGACAATCAAAATGATTAAATATGTCGAGTCAGCTCAAATTGTTTTCAACAGATAGGTTTTTCTAAAAATATAATTAAACCCATTAAGAACGTCGACAAAACAATTGGGTTGGATTAATCCAAAAATTGACAAGCTAAACGAGATATCTCACGGGTTAAATGTAATAGAATTTTTTTCTGAATTTTTTACGATCCAACCAAAAATTTCAATTTATCAACAAAAATTTTATTTTCTCAGGGTTTTTACTAAAAAATTGGAATTTTTTTTGTCTATTTTTGTTTTTGGAGTTTAAATTTAGATTTTGGCTTACTTTTTTTAAAATAAATAAAATAGGTCACTCCATTTAATTCTTTGAATTGGCCATAAATAATATGTGCTGAAAAATTGTAGCTCGTGAATAAAAAAATGTTTAGCTGACAAGCCTAAATAGGTTGATAACTATAATTATATATTTTAAATTAAATTATTACACGACATATTATTATTGACATATTCTTATACAATCTCTATTTAATAAAAAAAACATATAAATAATTTTCTTTAAAAAAAACAAATATTTTTTTGGTGATTATGAAAAACAAATATTAATATTAATGAGTAATGACATGACAGAATGACACACAGATGCTGATCTAATCATATAGCCGTATAGGCCTAGTCCTTCTGGCCTACCTGCATAGGCCCACCCAGCGGTGTTCGGGACTTGCAATACCAAACATGCCCTTCAGAAACCCATTGTTACCTTGTTGGCTCATTTTCAACTACACATGCCACATGTTAATATATTATTCGCAAGTCAACATGTACGCATATTTAGCCACCAAAAACTTATCCACCATAGAAGTTCCCAAATTATAAAGCATGTTAAGATATGCATACGTTCATTTGATTAGGTTTTGATAAATAACAAATATTGAAGTTGATGATAGCAAATGACAACAAGAAGAAGAGTTCGCAAGCTTTGAAGATGTTTTTAGTGTCTTAGAACTTAGGTAATTTCTTGTCTTAGGGAGGAATCCCTCGTCCCGCCCCACTCTATTGACATTTGTAATTTCATGTAATGCTCTCTCTTCCTCTATTTGTTCTGCTTCTTTCTCTCAGTTTCGTGGTGACAACAACTTCGTCAAGAAACAACAGTGACGAGTTAAGAGAAGACGGTGGTAGTGACAGCAAAAAATGTTTCCCTCTTCTTTGTGTGCGTTCCTGCTTCGCGTCTCCCCTTTTTCTCGTTTCTTTTTGTCGGCGACGATAGTGACTTTCTTTCCTTCACTGGCGACACCGTCTTCCCTATGATAATTCTTTCTTTCCTTTCATTAGTTTCTCTTCCATTATTTCTTTCCACTTTGTTCACCGTTTCCTTTCAATCTTCTTTTTCTTTTTTTTTATTTTAATTGTCACTTATATAATTATTTCCTTTAGGGGTAATTTTGTGAATAAAAAAATACATTTCTATAGAAATAATGATTTTAATCGTAAATTAAATCTTAAGGATATTTTGATAGAAAAAAGGAATAGGGTTCAGACAATATTTATTTAGAGATTTATTTTTGTAAAAAAGAAAGAAAAATTAGCTAGAGAAAATAAAAAGAATAGTGGACGAGGAAGTTAGAAAATAGTAACCCAACAGCGGGGCATCGCACCGATCATCACCGGTCCTCTAGCTCAGCAGCTTCCTTCCATTGACGCCTTCGCCTAACGCCTCCACCCTTTTCTTTCACGTAGTTCTCTCTCTACCTTTGTTCTGTTTCATTCTCTCGATTTAGTAGTAGAGACGATGGCTTCGTTTGGAAATGGTGGCAAGCAAAGAGTTTTCTATCTCCTTACCGTTTCCTTCACATACATCACAGGATATGCTATTTACAACAGCGCCACCTTTGAGGAGTACCCTTTCCTTGTTAGCATTTCAATAGAAGAAACGCTTATCGCCATGGTTCTAAAAATCGGGAACTAGCCACAGTCACAACCCAGTTCATCACATAGAACCGCAGGTTTGGAAACTGGAATTGAACCGATGAATCGACCAGACAGATCGAACCGGGATCCGACTGATTTTTCGTGGGCAAGAAAATTTACTCCAAAATTTAAGAACCTCAAATTTGAAAACCAAAATTGAATCAATGAACTGGTGGGCTTGAACCCTTGACCTTTAAGGTGTAAAAAACATTGCTTGCCAATAGTCTAATTTAGCCATTTGTGATTTAAAAACAAATTATTATATATATAGAAATCGTCTTTCTAATTAGTTTATATTTATTTATTTTATCTTAATTTTAATTTATTCTAATTTATTTATAAATTAACTATACTTTTATTTGTGAATCATCATTAATATAAAAATAATTTTTATTAAATATTTATAAATTAAAATATAAACACTAAAATTATTTTTACTAATCGCAATTTATGTTTTATTTTTTCCGTGATATTTACTAATATTATTTTTCAATAAATACTTCTATATAATAATATAATAAGTATAAAATAATTAATAAATTATTAAAACATGAAAATAATAGTTATTTTAATATAAAAATACTTAATATTGGTGATATATATTATACTTGAATGAGATTATAACACTTTGATTGATTTAGTAATTAAATTTAGAGGACATTTTAAAATTTATATCATGATATAATTATATTTTTTGTCTTTATTTTTATTTTATATATTAATTACCGTAATACTATATGTATTATTGTACACACCGTTGTCACAGAAAAATGTAAACATTAGTATAGAAATAAAAATTTTCCTGTACTAATGTTTATATTTTCCGTGTTGCTAAACAATGTGTACATGGTACACATAGATTGATTATATTAATTATAAAACGATTATTTCGATTGAATCGATTCCACTGTAGAATCTTAATCGATAGCTCGAACAGTTCGATGATCGATCCGATTTTTAGAACCTTATTTACCGCTTTGATGTCTTTTAGTCAGAGTTAGAGAAAAATAATAGGTGTCACCTAGCAAAATAGTGGGATATGGATAAATTGTTTAAAAAGAACAGCATTTTAATAACAGATTTTGAAATTATTTTATATTTTAAATAATTTTATATTATGTTTTACAATTAATCTTGGTGTACATTTCTTTTTGGTGTATACCTCCAACCAAGTCACAAACGAACAGGTTTTTACTATTAGATCGAACAGGTTTTTAAAAGCAAACGAACAGATTTTTAACCCGTTTGTGTCAACTATAAAATATGTTCGTTGTATATATAGATTTCTGTTAGTGCACGAACAGAATATTACTATTAGAACGAACAGGTTTTTAAAAACAAACGAACAAATTTTAAAACATGTTCGTATCAACTATAAAAAAATGTTCATTGTATATATAAAAACCTGTTCGTTTAGGATTTAATTGAAGGTGTATACAAAAAAAAATATACATATAATGTTGTATTTTTTATTATTTTTATTATATATTTAAATAAATCAATTCCACCACACTTCAACCTCTACCTGCCTGACCTTTAAATCATTGAAGTCGCAACCTTATTATAAAGTCAATTAAAGAAAGGAAAATTTTACGGTAAAGATCAAAATTCATACAGAGATACAGATATTCTCTTTTATGCAATGAGATATGAACACGTATGGCGGTAAAAGTCCTTCTTGACGTTAGGGGAGCAGAGTTGGTTCAGAAATGATTGAACTTGAAAATGACTTAATATTAAAAAAAAAAAAAACTTGGAAGTGGCTGGCTCGTGGCTCCATATATACGAGCTTTGAGTTTGTGATCATGGAATCTCAAGTCTCAACCTCCCATTTCCTTCTTTTTCTTGTGGGTTACGGGAAGTAAATTTTCCGCACAAATTTTCAATAAAATTTTATACATAGATAAAAAGGAAGGCATGATGAAGATAAATTAAAATCATATATTAAGGAAATATTTTATATTACTTTTATAAAGATTTAAAAATAAAATATTATATATTAAAATTTTAATGGTAATAATTGAATAATTATTAATCACGCATGTTTATTTATTTAAAATATTTTTATCCACTCAAGATATTTTAAATATTACTATTGCTTGCTTTTATATTTTTTATATTTTAATAGTAATAATTAAATTTTTATTGGTTATCTAATGTTATTCTTAGTTTTATTATTTTTTTTCTATAATATCACCATTTTCGTTATTTTCTGCATTACTTACTCTAATCTCTTTTCTCATTATTATTATTAAGTATTATTTAGTAATATTTGGCTTATAATAGTATTTATTTTAGGGTTCATATAAATATGCATGTAGTATAATAATTCTTGTTTTAGGGTTATAAAAACACGTTGAATTTAGGCTAGTCAAACAATTTATTTTTAAATTTTTATACTACTTTATTATAAATTAAAATGAATATAAATATGTATCTTTATACATATTAGAAAACTCCGCACATGATTGAATAAAAGAGTCTCACCTTTCTTCCTTAACAAAGTGTCCAGAAATAAACATAAATTGGGCTAGAGTGTGCTTAGTATAAGTGTTTTTAGATTTAGGCCCCTTGATATCCATGAATTAAACTAAATGTGAGAATTTTATTTTACAAGGAGACATTAATTAGTAGTCGTCACACTTATGCAAATCTAATAGTTATTCATTGGTATAAGTTAAAAAACTCTTCACACCAATGTAAAATTAATCTTTCTCTTGCAAAATTAGATTACTTTTGAACTAGTTTGTTTAAAAATTAGTTATTTTTTACTGAAATAGTTTTACAAGATTAGTAGTTGTCCGAGTGACACTTTTTTACAATACTGCCACTTCTTCTTCCTCCTCTTCTTCGTCTCGACACCGCCACCACTTCTTCTTCTTCATCTTCTTTGTGTCGACGCCCGCTGTCGTCGCCACCTCTTCTTCTTCTTCCTCTTCTACACCATGATGCTGTTGCCGCTTCTTCTTTTTTTCATCGTGTCGATGCTCGTTGTCTCCTCCGATCCTCCTTCTTCTGTCCCCCTTCCTTGTTATTTGTTTTTGTTGTTGTTGTTGTGTTGGTGAGGGAATGGTTGGTGGTGGTTTAGCGTTAGGCCGCAGTGGCAGTGTTGATATATAGTGGTCGTGAGGTTAGATGGCTGTAGTTAGTGATGGTGGTGGTGGTGGTGAGGATGGATGAGTTTTAAATGATAACTCATATTCTGTTTGAATGATATTTTTTTTTAATTTCGAATGGTAGTTTTTTTTAATTGGTAGTGGTGGTGACAGATAACTGAGTTATGAATGATAACACATATTCTTTTGGCTCCCTAATAGCTCTATAATATTGGTTCCGTACCATTGTTATTAAAATAATATTTAAAAACAAAATATACACATAATCATATTGAAAAATGAGAGTAACTGATATCATAGAAAAAAAAAACTAAGCAAAAAGTAAACTAAATGTTCATAAAAGAACAAATAGAATATAAATATATAAGATATAGCTTAATCTCTTTATTTTAAAATAATGATTTATAAAATACATATTAATATATAACTAAATTTTAGTTTCATTTAAATTATTATAAATTGATAAAATATTCTTAAATAAATAAACACATGTAATGAATAATTTTCAATTATCTCAATTTAAAATTTAATATAATATTATTTATTTTTAAATATTTTTTATAATATATGATTCACCTATTATTAATAAATATTTTTATATATAATTTTATTTTCAAAATGTCTCCATTTTCATTAACATATATACATATATATGATATAATTCAATATTTTTAAAATAATTTTCTAATATATATATATATATATATTCACTCTATGAAGATTGAGTAGTAATAGTGTATTTGTGTGACATGTGTCAATATCTCATTAAATTTTTTATAAATTATTCTTTCTCAATTACGTTGACACATGTCATAACCTAAGTGACTTCCATCAATGCACCATTATATATGTTGGAGCATGTAATGTGGTCCAGTACACTAAGGCTAATAATAATAAATATTTCACTTTTTCCAATGAATTAATAATAAATATTATACTGAGGTTGTTAATAATAAATAATGTGATCCATTTCAAAAAATTACTACTACTAATAATAAATTAATAATATTCAACTTTTTTCGTGAAACTCATTTTGTTTTTTTTTTTTTTTATGTTATTCCTATTATATAAAAATTCATATTTCTACTATATAAAGATCAAATAATAATAGTGTCATTGTGTCAAGCTTTAACAAGCTCTTTACAAATTATCATTTTTATGTTATGAGATTAGTTTAAAAAATAAAAAAAATAAACAACTTTTTTAGTTGTATTAATGTTAAGCAAGTTGTTTTTATCATCAGTATTTTATCAAAGCATAAACAAGTTGATGTATGTCCCGCTTCAATTGTAGATTCGAGATATGTGACCCATTTGATTCATTCAAGTAACTCAATCAGCCATGCGTAAAACATTTGGTAATAAATAACTGATAAAAACAGCCTACACCGAAGTAAATATTAATGAAACAACAATAAAGCTTGTTTAACATAAATGAAGTTATTACAATAAAATGACTTAGTTCAAGACTAATGAAACTGCCAGTATCCGGCGCAACGCGGGTACTAACCTAGTATATATAATTATACAACCAAAATATGTCACATGACACTCTCTCATTGTAATTGAAATCAAATTTTTCCCTCCAAAATTAAGGAGTTTTCTCATTTCTCCTATTTCTATCTTCTTTCTCTATCTCACTCCCCAATTTAATAACTAAAATGTGCCACATGGCACTCTCTCATTGCAATTGAAATTGAATCTTTCCTCCTAAAATTAAGGAACAGTCTTCATTCTCCTCTTCCTATCCTCTTTCTCTATTTTCCTCCTTAATTTAACAACCAAAATGTGTCACGTGACACTCTCTCATTGTAATTCTTTCTCTCCAAATTAAGGAACTCTCTCCTTTCTCATCTTCATATCCTCTTTCTCTATCTCTCTCCTTAATTTAGCAACCAAAATGTGTCACATGTCATTCTCCCATTACAATTGAAATTAAATATTTCCCTCCAAAATTAACAGTTCTCTCATTCCTCTTCTCCCTATCCTACTTCTCTATCACCTTTCTTAATTTTTCAACCAAAATATGCCACATGTCACTTCCTCATTATAATTGAAATAAAATCTTTACATCCAAAATCAATGAGCTTTCCCCTTCCACATCTTTCCATCTTTCTTCTCTATTTTCATTATTCCTTCTCCATTTCATTTTTCTTATATTCCCCTTATTCTATCTTTTTTATATTTATAATATTTATAGTTCTATAATATATCAATAATTTGACAATAATTAAAATATGGCACATAATTTAACAATTAAATTGAAATATTTTCTTCCAAAATTAATAAGTGGTTTTACTCCATTCATCATCTTCTGTGCCCCGCTCTCCCGTTATTTATTTATTTCCATCATTCATGTTCTATTAACTATATAATATTATATATAATATATTTATAGTTTTATAATTTATATAAATAATCTATAATTTTATAACGAATTTTTTTTACTATTTTGACAACAACTTTTTTTTATTTATCTTTCTCATTCCCTCCATCTCTTTCTCCACCTCTCTTAATTTTTCCAAATTTAAAGAGTTCCTTCAGAACTCACTTTCGTCTCTTTTATCACTCTCTCTCTATTGAATATCTATGTACCTCGGCAAATTAATCATTGGACTATCTTGATTGACTAATTGTTTACTAAGCTACCACTAAGTGACTTTCAAAAATTTATGTATCAATAATCCAGGTCAACCACCCCAGCTCACTTCAATAAATTGCCAACTGATCTTAACAAACACTTTCAGGCTTCCAACTAACCTAAGGGTGTTAAAAATCCTCATGAAGCGGGGATCCCCGCGGGTCCTGTCCTGAATGGAGACATAGATGCGAAAAAATTTTCTTGAGAAAATGGAGATGTGGTGAAATTCCTACGAGGCAAGCACGAGGACCCTAGCCGAAATCCCCACCACGACACTGAAATTCCCGAATAATTTAAAGTATCTAAAATATCCATATTAAAAATTTCAAATCCGTAATATTATTACGGACAAAAATACTAGTATATATATATATATATATATATATATATATATGAATCTTAATTTTATTTAAAATTATTATAAATAGATAAAATATTCTAAATAAATTTTTTTTGGTGACAAATATTCTAAATAAATGAACATATGTAACATTGATTATTATTAGGTATTTAGATTTAGATTTAGATTGGATTCATGTATCATGGCAATAAAAATAAAAAACAAAAACCCACAACATATACCACCAAGTAACGTGGCTCAGCCATACTTTAGAGCTCATAAGCGGATTTTTAATGTGTAGCTGAGAATTCACATCACAGTGGACCCCACAATGAAGCAACAATCTCTCTCTCTTTATACAGAGCCTCTGCACCGGAGAGTGACCCTTAAAGAAATCAGATCCATTTTGAATCTTCCAAGAGTTTAAATGCTCTGAACCATAGAATCGTTATCCAAAATATATATATACTAACGCTGTAACACACACAAATCTGTGTAGTTGTAGTAAACCATAAATGAAGTTACTGTTCCGCTTTCATTGAATCAAGTTCACACCAACTTTTCACTTACACAAAAAATCATGGTTTCATCTATGCAGCATACCACTCTACAACCTATCTCAGCACCTCTTATCAAAACCAAGAACACTTACACCAAAATCTTAAGCACATCGAGCAATAAGCCAGGCTCAACAGGAAAAATCAAACGCCTTGTTCTGACCCAAGAGGGTAGAACGAAACTCAATCCTTACTCAGACAGAGAGTTCTATAGATTCCCACGCCTTGTGAAACACGTCGATGATGGCTTCATTTCAACACTGACCAATCTCTACAGAGAGAAGTTGAGGCCTGAAATGGAGATTCTTGATATCATGAGCTCTTGGATCAGCCACTTGCCTAGTGATGTCAAGTACAAAAGAGTGGTGGGTCACGGATTGAATGCCCAAGAACTTGCCAAAAATCCAAGGCTGGACTACTTTTTTGTT
>JASCZI010030422.1:6604-20529 GCA_036250425.1 Stylosanthes scabra | reverse complement strand
AAACGAAGTGAAACCTAAACAGCAACCAAAATAAATCAAAATCAACAAAAAAGTAACTCAGAATCAACCGAAAAGACGAGGGAAAAACATTCAAAACAAGGTTAAAACAAGCCAAACCTAATAGCCACTAACATAACTCAAAATCAACCGAAACTATAACTCACACTACATCAGAATCCACCGAAATAACAAACAAACCATTCAAACCTAGATTTATGCATTCAAAACAAAGTGAAACCTAAACAGCAGCCAAAATAAATCAAAATCCAACAAAAAAGTAACTCAGAATCGACCGAAATAACAAGGCATTCAAAACGAAGTGAAACCTAAACAGCAACCAAAAATAAATCAAAATCCAACAAAAAAGTAACACAGAATCAACCGAAATAACGAGGAAAACATTCAAAAACAAAGGTTAAAGCAAGCCAAACCTAATAGCCACTAACATAACTCAAAGTTAACTGAAACTATAACTCACACTACATCAGAATCCACCGAAATAACAAAGAAACCATTCAAACCTAGATTTATGCATTCAAAACCAACTGAAACCTATCAGCAACAAAAATAATCAAAATCCACCAAAAACGTAACACAGAATCAACCGAATTAACGAGGAAAACATTCAAAAGAAGGTTAAAGCAAACAAAATCTAATATTCACTTACATAACTCAAAATCAACGGAAATATTAACTCAGAATCAACCGAAAATAATAAGCAAACGAAAACAACACGTTAAATTCAACATCTCTCAAAATTCACCAAAACATGAAGCTAAAATCAACCGAAAAAAATGATACACAGATACTAATCCAGAAAAGTGATCAAAACGTTAAAATCATTCACAAACCTGCTCTGTATTGTCTGATTCACATGATCGAACTGAATCCGCTTCCGATGATGGATCTGAACTAGTAGCTTCCATCCTAACACAACATAAACCACAAAAAATCAGATATCAAAAGCAACAAGAACGGGAACACGCAAAAATCAGAATGAAAAACCTAAAAACAACAACGAAAATTGAAATCTAATAAACAGAACAAGAAGAAGAAAACGAAAACCAGATCAAAAAACGTTCAAAAGTTCAGATTACAACTTACCTTACGTGAAAAAAACAGAGAACGACAGAAAAAAAAAGATTCAATCGAAGAACGCACTCTTCTTCATTGAAAGAACGACGAAGAATCACCAATGGAGGAAGCTCAAATCGAAAACGAAACCTGAAATTGAGAGCGTTTGAGAAGAAGAAGAACAACAACAACAACGAGAGTGAACGAATGAAAACAGAAAAACGAAAATTGGCGCTTTTAACAAAAATATTTCTCATAATAGGGACGTGAGGCGCGTGAAACAAGTTAAATGATTTTCCACTTGGTTAATGAAACCACTTGGTTAGCTAGATTAATTGATTTTATTATGAATATTTTATAAATAATGGTTACAGATGTTCTATTCTTTTATTGACTAATTTATTGGTTAAAAAAATTTTGATTACCTATACTTTCTCTGTAACTATATGAATAAGTAGGTTGAACTAATTTAATACTTATTATATATTTATTCGCATAATGTTGATACAGTTAGACCAAAAGTTGCATTGTATAGTGGATTAAGTTTGGATATTTTCATAATAACTTCTTATGTTATGAATATAAAAAATAATTTTTTGTTGGGACTTGGACTAATTGAAAAAATATTTATAATTGTTTTATTATGTAATTATTTCAATATTTATATCTAAAAAAATGTGTTAAAATGAAACAAATATCTTAGCAGTGGTTTATACTAAATTGTTAATAAGAAATATGATTAATTTTGTTGGTCTACAGTTTGAGCTTATTAAAATAAAATAAAAAAAAATCATAGGAGATTACAATAAAAGAATATGAAATATATTTGATCTCACTTTAATATTTTATAAGAGTATTATTCTCTGAAATACTATACTTCTTTTGTGAATAATAAATGAGGAGTTATTATGGGGCGTGTCTAAAATATGCTCAAACATTTTATGTGCATTGAATGCGCCATTTTTATTAATCATTAATTTTTGTTAAATGAGAATCAATGGATACAACAAATGTAGAGCATTGATAGACCTTAATAAATATAGAACATACTAATATATAAATAAAAAAAATATTTTCATTTCTATATAATATATTTAAATAAAAACAAAGAAAAATTAATACATAAATAATTATAAATATTTTTTATTTGCCAAAATTAATTAATAAGAATTATTGAATTTTTTATTATATTAAAAATAATACATTCATATTAAGATGTTAATTTTTGTTACAATAAAATAATATAAGAAAATTTTTGAAAAAATTATTATTTGAGATATGATAGATTATTTCATATTAAAACTATAAATATCTTAAATATCTATGTTTATGGAACATAGATTATTATATAATATAAAATTATATAAATATTGTTACAAATAAATTTTCCTTTAAAAAATTATATATATATAATTACATAGAGAAATTAATTTTTCTTTTATAAAAGTAAAAGTCATATAATTTTTTTTATTTGTTTCTTTATATTGACAAAACAGATACTAGAAACAAAAAAAATTGCATTTATTGTTTTATATTTAATATATTTTATATGCTATCATATTTTGTATTTGTACATATATCAAAATTATCTCTTAATTATACATATATGTATAAAATAGCCGTTTTATACATAAGTGAAACAAATAAAAAGTTATTATTAGATTTTTATTTTTATTAAAAAATCACTTTTTTATATAATTATATATGTAACATTTTTAAATAAAAATCTATTAGTAACCATATTTGTATAATTTTATATTACATAATAATCTATCTTCAACGACTATAATTATTTAAGATATTTTTAATTTTAATGTGAAATAATCTATTATATGTCAAGTAATATAAAAAAGTTTATTTACTTTATATTTTATTTGTTGCAATAAAAAATAATATCTTAATATGAACTTATTTTTAATATAATAAAACATTCACTCATTTTTATTAATTACTCGGAAAAAAAATTCATAATTTGTTATATGTTAATTTCTTCATTTAAATATATTATATAGAAATAGAAATTATCTTTTTTATTTATATGTTAGTATGTTCTATATTTATTAAGGTCTATCAATGATTTGTATTTATTGTATCCATTGATTCTCATTTAATGAAAATCAATGACTAATAAAAACAACAATGCCACATGTACACCTTTTTTTGGTGTACACATCTATCCAAGTCCCAAACGAACATGTTTTTATATATACAACGAACATGTTTTTATAGTTGACACAAACATGTATTAAAACCTGTTCGTTTACTTTTAAAAACATGTTCGTTCTAGTGGTAATATTCTGTTCGTGCACGAACATGTTTTATAGTTGACACGAATAGGTTCGTTTGCTTTTAAAAACCTGTTCGTTATAGTAGTAAAAACCTGTTCGTTTGGACTTGGATGGAGGTATACACCAAAAAAGAGGTGTACACCAAGATTAATCGTAATAAAAAAATGGCGCATCCAATGCGCACATAATCTTTGAGCTCATTTTAGACACACCCGATATTATGGTCCAACAAATTTTTTTAATTTTTAAACTTGTAAAATTCTTCAACTTCAGCATAGATTTTTAAAATTATCCTTTGTTGATTATAATGAAGGAAAATCATATAGGCAAGACTTAATGTCGGAAGCCAAAAAATAGCAAGTTTTCTCTATCTAGTATCTACAGGTTGAGAAAGAAAAATCATATAAAATAAATTTTTTGGTTGGGTTATGCTTTACGTGCTTAGTCAGTTGCTTTCTTTTTATAATCAACTACGTTATATAACCTATATAAGAAGCCAACAAACCAAAACATAGTGTGTAAAGACCTCCAATACATAAAACCTCTCTCCTAAACACATGGAGTCTCTCCTAGGGTTTGAGGAAGTGTAGTGCAAGAAACCGTACATTTGTGCCCTAAACCGTATACTTTCGAGACAGACATCGTATCACATAATCGAGCCACCACTACTAGAAATTTGCCTTTTTCGGACGGATTTTGAGACGGAATTAAGATAAATTTTAAACAAATTAGAAACAAAAAAAATTTTCGAACAAAATTGAAACAAATTTTTTTCGTCCCAAAAGTCCTTGTTGCTAATTTACATTTTGTCTGAAATTCCGTCTGAAATATTTTTGAGACGATTCTGCAACAAATTTCAAATGAACATTTATCTGCCAAATTTATACTCATTATGATGTATTTTAGACAAATTTCAGACATATTAATTAACATATAAGTAATGTATTTGAGACAAATTTCAAACGAAAAAAAAGCTTTATCTCAGACAAATTTCCTACAGATTTAAGCAAATATTATTTATATATTTCGAACAAATTACAATCAAACCAAATAACCTAGGCAATGAAACAGTAGATGAAGAAACACTGTCAGTATACAATGAGGAGGACATTACAGAAGGAGTGCAGAACTGCAAAACAAGCATTGTTGGTAAACTCATTACCAATAAAAACATTAACCTATACTGGGTCCAAACTGCCATGGCAAGCATGTGGAGAAACCCTAAGGGATTCAGGGTTGTTGAAGTCAAACCTAAGATCTACCAGTTTTTCTTTAAAAAGGAGATAGACATGGAGAGAGCACTAAAAGGCTCACCATGGCTGTTCAGGAATGCTTGGACGATAATGAAGAAATGGGGGAAATGAGGAGAGACAGTGGAAGAAGGGATGGAAGAAGCGAAGGTCAGAATGCAGATCTGGGGACTGGCTGAACAGTGCAAGACCCCGAAACTTGGAGAGAAGATTGCAGCGTGTATGGGAGAGGTCCTAGAGTGTGAGGTGTTTGAGTCAAGCCGGACCCAAGAAATATTCTTGAAGGCAACAGTTAACATGAAGATCTCAACACCTTTCAAGAAAGGTCTCCATCTGGGAAACAAACATGACGACCTTACATGGGTTGATTTTAGATATGAGATGCTTCCAACATGTTGCTACTACTCTGGTATCATGGGTCATGATGAAAACTCATGCGAGGTGGCGGCGAAGGACGAGGAGGAAGGAAATAACAGAACAAAGGAACTGGGGCTTGGCTAAAAGCAGAGCATGGAGGAAAGAAGATTGTCAAAGAGAAGGCCCAAATAAAGAATCAGAAGGGATGCTCGAAGGAGCAGGAGAAGAAAATGAAGGAAAAACTCACAGAAAGGTTAATGAATAAATTGGCTAACCTGTCAATGACTAATCCTAAGAGGTCGGACATTGGAAAAGGAACAAGCCAAACCCCTGCGTTGGTAGTCTTAGACTCCATTCAACAAAATGGAACTCTAAGAAATGGTGACAAAAAGGGGATTAAAATTCAGGAGCCTACTGTGGAGTTAGACACATAAGAACCAGAAATTTTCAAGAGGATGGAGGAGATTGAGCTGGGCAGAGGAAAAGAGAGGAAGGGATCGTTTCAAGAAGTTGTGGAAGGGAAGAAGCAGATCAAGGAGATGGGAGAAATGGAGGAGATAAGGCCTGTACTAAGGGATGTTACAAATATAGAAGCAGATAAAAACCTTGTTAAAAGGAAGTGGAAGAAGAATGCTAGAGAAATCAAACTATCTGCAGAGAACAATGCAGAAAATCCCAAACAGAATCAAAAGAGGAAGAATGTGTTGATGGAAGAATAAGAAGCAAATGAAATGGAAGTCCAGGTGAAGAAGTTAGCCAAGACAATGAATGCAACAACGGTGGAGGCTGTTGAGCAGCCCCGTCGAGCACAATGAAAATATTGAGTTGGAATTGCCGTGGGCTTGGGAACCATGGGCAATGAGAGCCATGAATAAGCTCTTAAAACAAAAGTGCCCCAATCTTGTTTTCATTATGGAAACAAGGAAGAAGACAGAAGAGTTAATGAGGTTGAGGTATAGAGGAGGATTACAAAATGTTATTGGTGTTGATTGTAATGGAGATGGAAGACATAGGGGAGGGGGACTAGGGTGTTTATGGGATGACTCTTTGGAGGTGAAGTTGGTCTCTATGTCCATTAACCACATCGATCTGGAGATCAATATCAAAGGAAGCAGCAACTGTTGGAGAGCAACAAGATTTTACGGATGCCCAAAAACACATAATAAGAAGGTTAGTTGGGAAATTATGAACAACTTAGGCAGAATGTCTAATGCTCCTTGGGTGATTTTTGGTGATTTTAACCAGGTTTTGAACCAGCGCGAGAAATTTGGAGGAAATCCAATCACTTTCCAGCAAACAAAGGACTTCCAAGAAGCTGTCCAGAATTGTGAGCTGATGGATCTTGGATTTATTGGTCATCCCTTCACTTGTTCTAATGGGCAGCATGGAAACAACAATATTCAAGAAAGACTTGACAGAGGTTTAGCGAATCAAAATTGGTTAGAAGTATTCCCTAAAACAGTGGTGCATCATTTGTGTAGGTACAAATCTGATCACTCGCCTATACTGCTGGATCTAGCAGGAGTTACAAGGGGGAGAAGGAGGAAGAGGACTAGAAGATATAGCTTTGAAGAGCTATGGACAACAAATGAGGATTGCACAAAAATAGTAGAAGAAGCTTGGAGATCAGGCTCGGGCACTCTTACAGAAAAGATAGAACAGTGTGGGGGAAAGCTAGGAAAATGGGGGGACGAGACTTTCGAAAATATCCCAAAGAAAATTAATGAGACTCAACAAAGAATTGCAAGGCTTAACATGGAACATCGGAGTGAGGAGGTCATCGCCCGAACTAAGAAAAAAGAAGTAGAGTTAGATGAGCTTCTTAAAATGGAAGAAATCTGGTGGAGCCAACGGTCAAGAGCAGATTGGTTGCAACATGGTGACAGGAATACGAGTTTCTTCCATCACAAGGCATCCCAAAGAAGAAAGAGGAACATAGTAGATATGATCATGGATGATATGGGGATTAAACATGAAGATGAGGATCAAATTGAAAGAATAATGAGAAGTTTTTTTGAGAAGCTATTTACCTTGGAGAGCACATCTGATATAGAAGAAGCAGTGGAGGCGGTGAAGGGAAGGATTAATAAGAGCAAATTTGATGTTCTCAATGCAGAGTTCTCTAAAGAGGAAGTCTTCCAAGCACTTATGCAGATGCACCCCACCAAAGCCCCGGGTCCCGATGGTATGCCTGCTTTGTTCTTCCAGAAAATGTAGCATGTGGTGGGGGACGATGTTTCAAGTCTGGTTCTGAGGGTTTTGAATGAGAATGCAGACCCAACAAAGCTAAATCAAACCCATATATGCATGATCCCCAAAGCTGAGAGGCCGAAACACACGAAAGAGTTCAGACCGATTTCTCTGTGTAGTGTGGTGATAAAAATAGTAACAAAGACAATGGCTAACAGATTGAATATTGTGTTACCCGAGCTAATAGAGGAGAATCAAAGCGCCTTCGTCCCTGGCAGATTGATTACAGATAATGGTTTAGTTGCCTTCGACATATTCCATTACATGAATAAAAAAGTTGACGGAAAGAAGGGATATATAGGGCTCAAGCTTGACATGGAAAAGGCTTATGACAGAATAGAGTGGGCTTTCCTCCAAGAAGTTCTCAAATCCATGGGCTTTCCGGTTAAGTGGGTCCAGACTATAGGCAGATGTGTGAGCACAGCAACCTTCTCCATCCTCATAAACGGGAACCCAAGCTTACCCTTCAATCCATCCAGAAGGCTCAGACAAGGTGACCCATTGTCTCCGTACCTCTTCATGTTGTGCGCTGAAGTTTTCTCTGGGCTGCTAAGGAGAGCTCAGGATAACAGAACAATGGAAGGGATAAAGATAGCTAGAGGGAGCCCTGAGGTAAACCATTTGTTTTTTTGCAGATGATAGCATTTTATTCACCAGAAGCTCCGACCAAGCAATTCAAGTAGCACAACAAGTTATTTCTCTCTACCAGAACGCATCGGGACAACGCATCAACCTTGACAAGTCAGAGCTATCTTTTTAGCCGAAACATGCAACCAAACCGACAGATGATCATTCAAGATAAGATTGGGATAAAGGCTGTAGAAAGACACTTAAAGTATCTTGGACTGCCCACGTTTGTTGGGAGGTCGAAGAAGGAGGTTTTTGCTTTCGTTCAGGAGCGAGTGTGGAAGAAATTGAAGGGGTGGAAAGAAAAACTGTTGTCTCGGGCAGGGAAGGAGGTTCTGATTAAATCTATTGTTCAAGCCATTCCAACCTATATTATTGGCTGTTTCAAACTCCCAATTGAGTTGTGTCATCATATTGAAGAAATGATCAATAGATTCTACTAGGGATCAAAGAACGGAGAGAGCAAAATCCATTGGGTTAGATGGGAGAAACTTTGCAAGCCAAAACAGGGAGGAGGACTGGGTTTCATAGAAATTGAAGCTTTTAATCTAGCACTTCTGGCCAAACAGGGATGGAGATTACATAAGAACCAAGAATCTTTGGCAGCTAGAGTTTTGAGTGGTAGATATTACAAGAGAAAGAGTTTCCTTAAAGCAGAGATTGGGTACACTCCAAGCTACACATGGAGGAGTATCTGGCAAGCGAGACCTGCTTTGGAGAGAGGGGCATACTGGAAGGTTAGAGATGGCAGAAGTATTAATGTATGGAAGGACTCATGGATTCCATCTCAGAACGGTTCGAAGATATGGAGCAGACCAAATGTTTTAGAGCTAGAAGCCAAGGTCAGTGATTTAATACTAGAAGAGGATAGAAGCTGGAACAGAGATTTAATTGAACAAATTTTTCTCCCATTCGAAGCTCAACAGATCATGAGTATCCCTATCCCTAAAACTACCCAACCGGATTGCCTAATTTGGAAGGTGACTAGGGATGGTAATTTCAAAGTCAAAAGTGCATACCATGACATTAAAGCCCACAAACAGAATCAGTCAACAAGTGCAGAAAGAGAGGAAGAAGACAGTACCTGGAAAAAGCTGTGGAAAATCAAGCTACCACCAAGAACAACCAATTTTATGTGGAGATCTTTAAATCATTCCCTCCCAACCAAGAAGAATCTGATGCAAAGAGGGATGCCAGGATCGCCAAGATGCACTCGTTGCCAGAAACACGATGAAACAGAGGCCCACATCCTGAAGGATTGTGAATTTGCAGAGAAATTCTGGTTTGCCTCCTCTTTCAATTTGAGAACTGAGGCAGTGAAGGAGCAGGACCTGAAGAACTGGGTGATGAGCTTAATGGGGAAGATGGAAGAGAAGGAGATGTCACTGTTCTGCTGCTTGATGAACCAAATTTGGAGAACTCGAAATCTCCTTATCTTCGAAGGGAAGAGCTCACAAATTCAAGAAGAAATTGATAAGGCAACAAAGGGATGAGATGAATTTTGAAAGGTGCAGGCTTTGAAAATGCCACAGAAGGAGATAAGGCAATCAATTCAATGGAAGGAGAAGTGGGAATCTCCACCAACCAATCTGAAGAAGATTAATGTTAATGCAGCTAACAATGGCAGGAGTAATGGGGGTGTTGGGGCTGTGGTTAGAGATGAATTGGGCTACATTTTGGCAGCTGCAACCTGGCCCATCTGGTTCAGCATGAAGGCCCACGAAGCAGAAGCCCTGGCAGCATTTTTGGGCCTAAATTTTGCAAAGGAGTGCTGCTTTACAGAAGTGTTTCTAGAAGATGACAACATTGAAGTAGTGAAAGCACTAAAACATGGCACTAGCAATGAAACTTGTTTTGGTTCATTCATTACTCACACAAATTCCTTACTTAGCAGTTTTAGATATATTAATTTTAGCCATATTAAAAGAAATGGAAACAAAGTAGCTCATGAACTTGCTCAATTAGCGCTTGCCAATCCAAATTGTGTGTGGATGGAAGACGCACCTTGGCATGTACAAAATCTAGCTTTGCTAGACATTCTTTCAGCAATTGAGTAATACATGATTGTTTCCTATAAAAAAAAAAAAAAGCCAACAAACCTATAATATAAAATTGATTCATTGGTTATGTTTTTGGGTTTTTTTTTTTTGGAGGATGATACGGTAAAGAGATAAAACACATAAAAATATACAGAGATTCCAAGGAGACCGACGGATGTGAGACACATTTGATGGATAGCTATGTGCTAGTGAGATCTGACGTCATTGTGGACCAGGGTGTGGCCAGAGCTTGTCTGGAACTTGTAGTGGCTTAGAAGCCGAGAAATTACCTGGATGACAAATGACTTATATTTTAACTAAGAGGTTTAAAATAACAAAAAGATAAACTTTTATGAATTATATATTATGAAAATTATTTTATGAAAAAAATAAAAGTAAAAAACTTATGCACCGAGCATATTTTTTTATATGATACGAATAGTGCTACGGAACCAATGTTAGGAAGTTATTAGAGAGCTAATAATTAAGTTATCATCAAAATTTATATGAGTTATTACCCATATACTGTAGTATGCGTTGGCTTCCTATTGGTCATAATGTGTTGGTTTTCTAATTTTTTTCGATAAATAATGAATGAAGCAAAATAGAAAAAAAATGAATAAGGGTTTAATTGTGTGTTGTTTTACTATAGTCAATTTTTATAAAGTATTTAATTATATATTATTACATCAATAGCAACATTCAATTTATTATAGATTTTCGCAGAAATTTAACAAATATAAATATTTGACTTTAATGATAACATAATTATTAAAGTAATAACAAAAAGAATAGAAATTTTAAAATTAATAATTTTCTTGAGAATTGAAGGTAAAATATTTGTTTATCAAAAAAAGGGTAACATATTTAAATTTTAAAATATACTGAAAGTATTAGAAATATATTATTTTGCTTTTATATTTTAAAAGGTAATTTTTAAGGCAATATTTTAGTTACATTTTTAATTTCTTACTGGTGTAATGCCTCGTGCCAAGCACGAGAAAAAAACATGAAATAATATAAAATGAAAAAGTAATTGTAGTATAAATTTATATTAATAATGAGATGTTATGGAAAAAAATAATGCAACTAAATTTTAATTTTGCGTAAAAAATTAATAAATAAATTGATGCATCCTGACCAAAAGAATTTTGAAATAAGGAATAAAATATATAAAAATATTAGATTTGAATGGTTTATTAATATATTATTTTAGGTTATTGAGAGATTATTGAGAGAAAAAAGTATAAAAACAAGTAAAATTTTATTTGAATATTCATAGGAAATAGAAAAAGGAAAAGAACAGGAAAACGGTAATACATGTAACAGAAGGCCTAACAGCATGAATAAAATTATGTATAGTGGTTATTTGAAACAGACAAATCTACGAAAAGAAGTAGAATTTATTTGAAAATTTGTAGGAAATCATTAAGAAATAAAAAAGAGTAATGTCGTTACTTGAAAGAATTTATTTTAATATTAGTAGAAAATAAAAATTTTACATGGGACACTAACAGTTGAAGCCGTTTTTTTCATTGTATAGTGGTTCATGTATTAAGTTGCTAGCTGGCCTAATCTAATGAAACCCTAGAGTTCAAAATATAGGCTAAACACGGAACATTTATTAGTTTATGCATTAATTTATTATGCGTTTTTTCTTTCAATTTGAAAAAATTAAGGGGAAATAAAAACCATACTTGTAAAAACCGAATCGGATCGGACGGTCCGACAGAAAAATCGAACACCAGTCCAATTCGGTAAAACCGGTGAAAACCGGATTAGATCGGACGGTTTAGCGAAAAACCGGTGATTCGGCCGATTTTAAACTGGATCGGGCCAACTTAAAAAAAAAAAAAATCCCCAAGCCCCCCAAGGCCCCAACGCCCAACCACACGTTTTACCCTTTAAAAATATTTTGAAAAATTAAAAAAATCAAAACTTAAAATAAATGAAAACCCTAGATCTCTCGTACCCATCCTCCATTGTTCCGAATCTGAAGCTCACTCTCACCTCACTCCCGCCGACGCCGGCCCCTCTGCGTCGTCAACGTTCTGCCGTCGCTAGTCTCTTCCCCGTGCCGTGTCTCGTCCCCGCAACGCGGCACCGACCGTCGTCCCAGCATGCTCCTGTCTCTGCCTTGTGTTTCGCGGCTCTGCGTCGTCCCAGCCTTGACGCCGTCGTGCCTCGCCTGTGGCTTGATAGCGTAAACGGCAAGTATACCGTATCGTACAAGTAATACCACGGTGAAGTGGGTATCGTTCCCACGAGGAATAAATGACCAAGCAATACTATCCTTTAATTACACTAAGCAGATTCGAATAAAACTTGAGAGTGTGATGATGTATGATTCGAAAATAATAAGAAAACAAATAAGAACAGAGTGCAGAAATATTACTTGTGAATTAATCAGTGAAGTGGAATGTTAAGAGCTTTGGAGATGTTTTTCCCATGAGGGCCAATGCATACATTTGAATATCAATTCTAGGTTCTCAGTTATCAAGCACAACGAATCTAGTGTAACTAAGCCCTAATCTCTTAGTGACTCAGTTTCTAATTACCTAATCAAAAGCTAATCTCTTAGTCAATCAATTAAATAACTAGATGAAGATTTAAATCCGATTCCAACCCTTATGAGTCTCAAAAGTGATCCTAGATTAGATTACATGTCACTATATCCAAACTAGTTCTAATCCAATTTTAACCCACAGAATTTTAGTTGCATAACAATTAGCTTTACTATCTCTAGTTAGACCTAATCACTATGTAATCTAATTTCCAGCTAGCATAAATCAATAGACATCTCGATCTTATTAATCTAGCCCTAGACAAGTAGAGAACACCTCTCGGTGATTCTAAACCATTGGGATGAAGAACGGAAAATTAAATCATACTTAGAAGATAACTGAAAATACCTCAATGAATTAATAAACGAATGTACATAGTGACTACCTCATGCTAGGTGAACAGAGCTCCTCACCCTTAACAGAGCTCTGAACCAGTTGGCTCAAGTTATCAAGTGTTAAAGCACTCCTCGGATTTACTTACCCAAGCCTCTTTCCTTGAACAATTGCACCACAAGCATATAACATGGGAGAACTCTTTGAGTTTTTATTTTCTTTCCATTTTCTTCCCAGTCATTGATGCTCAAAGCCTTAAGTTATTTCATTGAATTGTTTTCCCCTCTTTTTCTCTTATTCCACTGATTGAAGTATTTCTTAACATTCATGAAGAAGTCACATAATAAGCTCTCTAGAGGATTTCTCAAAAGGAAATTCACTTCTAATCAATCAATCAAAGCACTCATTGTAACCACAGAAGATCTCTTATTGAGTTATCATATAAGCATTACATCAATCTAAAGCATAAAACAAATTAAGTACTTGCTTTGCCTAACGACACTCAAGAGATTACATGGCACTTATTCAATTCAAAACAGACTCAACTTTGACACTTAACCAACATAAGAACAGAGATTGGCACAAGGACTCAATGACTCTAAAATAGAAGAGAAATAAGCAGCAAATAAGGACATGGTATTTATTTTGAGAGGACAAAAAGAGAACAGAATTCCTCACATTTTGTTGACCCTCTCACTCTTTTCTCTCTTGGACTGAACTTACCATTCCTTTGAAGGACTTGAGTTCATTTCTTCGGATTCTTCTTCTTCCGAATCCGGCACAACTTCTCTTGCTTTGCCTTTGTTTGCTTTTCTCGCCCTTTGAGATGCTGCCTCTTGAACCATTTGATTGTGCCTCATTCATTCCTGATTCATCTCCTCTTCTCTATGCCTATGAATAGCCAAGTTGGCTATTGTCACAGGAACGCCTTGTGCTTCCATCTCTCTGAACTGTCTTGTTGTGTTTTGATAGGGATAATACATTGTTTCGTTGGCCATCTGATTAGAATAGCACAGAAAACTCAGCTGGTCATCCATGCGATCCATCCTTGTGTTGATGGCTTCAAAACTCTTCCTATTCTCCTCTTTTTGTTGGTCAAGCCTCCTATAAATCTGTGACATGGAGGCGTCAAAGTGAGTGTAC